>CAVNYN010209707.1:0-40915 GCA_963692815.1 Nyctanthes arbor-tristis
CTTCCGATCTCCATATTCTTGGCCAAAGATAATGCTAAGTTATTATCAACAAAAATCTCTGTTGGGCCACCTTGTTTCAAATAAACCTCCTTTAACAAATTTTTTAGCCAAATTGCTTGACTAACACCTGATCCAATGGCAACATATTCTGCTTCACAACTAGATCGGAAGCGTAACAATTGGTTGCTTCTTTAATGACCACATAAAAGCTGTATCACCTATGAAGAATACATGACCGCTTGTGCTCTTTCTATCATCCACATCTCCTTCCCAATCACTATCGTTATAACCAATAAGTTTGTAATAAGTCGAGTGTGTGTAAAATTGGCCATAGTGAATGTTACCTTTGACATATCTTAAGATTCTCTTCACTGCCTTCATATGTGACGCGGTCGGGTTCTCCATGTAATGACTAAAAAACCCATCCCAAATGTTCTTTTCACTTGTATCATTCCAATTTGAGCTTTTTCACCTATATAAACCATATTCACACAAATTAGGTAGAAATCTGTTCGATTTCATATAGAATTGCATAAGTTAAGAGAAGTATTTTTGCATATAAAATACACTTATCAACCGTCTTTGAGTCTTCCATTTTAAATCTTTCAAGAATCTTTTTAGTATAAGCTTCTTGAGAGATGAAAATTCCATCTTCTTGTTCTTTCACTTCAATGCCAAGATAATAAGCCATCAACCCGATATCCGCCATCTCAAATTCTTTTGTCATAGTCATTTTGAACTCATCAAACAATATTTGATCGTTTCCTGTAAAAATCAGATCATCAACATATAGGCAAACAATCAAAATATCACCATTGGAATTCACCTTGCGATATAACGCATATTCATAAGGACACTTGATAAACCCATTACTTTGAAGGAATTTATCAAGTCTCAAATTTTGGAACTTGCTTTAAACCATACAAAGCTCTCTTCAATTTCAATACTTTCTCTTCATGCCCTTTCACAACATATCCAGGATGTTGTAGTATGTAAACGTCTTTTTCTAGATATCCGTTCAAGAACGCCGATTTCACATCCATTTGGTGAATTTTCCAACCATTTTGTGCAGCCATAGAGATAATCAATCTAATTGTTTCAAAACGAGCTACAGGTGCAAAAACTTCATCATAACGTGTTTTGGATTGTATTATTTAGTTACCAATCTTGCATTGTAGCGTTCAATTTCACCATTTGCATTCCTCTTTTCTTTAAATATCCACTTGACTCCAATTGGCTTTTGATTGTCAAGAAGTGTGGCTAACTCCCAAGTTTCATTTTTTTTCAATGGCGTCAATTTCCTCATCCATGGCTTTCTTCCATTTCTCATCTCGAATGGCATCATCAAAACCTACAATCACATGATCAGCAAATAAACAAAAAAGAGTTAATTCTTCAAGATGATAAGTTAACTCTTTAGTGTTGTCATAGATTTCCCGCAAATTCATGTATTGTTGCGGCCCTTCACTCGAGGATGAAGGTGTTCCCTAACCATTTATTGCAGGTGGACTTGGAGGTTATGTTACATGAGACGGAATGTTCGTGGCTTCTTCCTCATCATCATCAAATGGGAAAACATTATAATTTTCGTCTTGTTGAATTTGCCAATTCCAAATGCCTTCTTCATCAAAATAAACATCTCTACTAGTAATCACTTTTCCATTAACTGGGCTCTACAGTTTGTAGCCTTTCGATCTTAAATCATAGCCGATAAAGATGTGTTTCTCACTCTTGTCATCAAATTTGCTCCTCCGTTCTTTTGGAATATGAGAATAGGCAATACTCTCAAATACCTTCAAATGTGACACACGTGGCTTGAACCCACTCCATACTTCTTGTGAAGTGATATTCTGCAAACTCTTTGTTGGACAACGATTCAATAAATACACAGCACCTTGAATTGCTTCGGCCCAAAATTCTTTTGGCATTTGTTTAGTTTTCAACATGCTTCGAGCCATTTCCATAACAGTTCTATTCTTTCTCTCCGCAACGCCATTTTGTTGAGGTGACATAGGAATCATCAACGAATGATGAATACCATGATCTTCACAAAACTTCTAGAATAAATTCGATGAATAGTCTCCTCCTCGATCCGAGTGTAAGGCTTTGATTTTGTAGCCACTTTGATTTTCAACCATCGCTTGAAATTCTTGAAAGCCTCCAATGCATCGGATTTTTCTCCAAGAAAATAAGACCATGTTTTTTTTAGAAAAATCATCAACGAATAACATAAAATAATTACTTTTACCAAATGATGCCGATTTAATTAGTCCACAAAGATCTATATGCACCAATTCAAGCGGTTTTGTTGCTCGAAAACTTGCTTCTTTTGGAAAAGATTTCCGAGATTGCTTTCCGTAAAGACACCCTTCACAATGTTGATTTGGATGATGAATATATGGTATCCCCTTCACCATGTTACTTCTTCCCAAGAGATTCAAGTCTCAAATGCCATAGCCATGCAGAATTATTAATACTTGCCTTCAAGCATTTAGCTTCTCTATTTTTTATGTTCAACAAGAACATTCTATTCTTCGTCATCAGCACCCTTGCAATCAAGTTTTCACCTTGATCATGGATTGTCATTTGATGATCTCTCATTCGGATATCATATCCCTTCTCCAAAAGTTGGTCCAAACTCAAAATGTTTGATTTCATAGACATCACATAATAGACGTTAGAAATAAATTGGTGTTCTCTATTCTTCATTTGGATAAGTATTTTTCCTTTCCCTTTGACTTGGACTTGGACCTTTGATTCATCTCTGAAAGTCATTTGGCCATTGTGTTCTTCAAGTTCCATAAAAATAGATCTATCTCCGCTATCTCCTTGCGTTGTAATCCACAAAGCGTCCTCTCCTTGTGTTTTATATGCCAAAAGCAATGTTCCTTTGCCTTTGTCTTCATGTTCAACATAATTGGACGTCTCATCCACATTCATACTCTGGCACTCCTATGCATAATGGCCAAACTTGTGACAATTGTAACACTCAATTTGAGACTTGTCAAATCTCATAACATCATTTCTTCTTCCTCCTCTTTGTAAAGTTTGTCCTCCTCTTCCTCTTGTATTATATGATTGATGGAAACTCCTATCATCGTTGGCTACATATTGGAAATTTCTATCACCTCGTCCACGACCTCTTCCATGTCCTCTACCCCTTTGTCTTTCTAGTATTCCTTTCTTCATTCTCCTCCAAGGAAACATTTGTTTTCAAGACTTGTTCTACCGGCTCTTGCTTTTTTTTTTTAACAACTTCTCCTCGTGAGCTTGCAATATGCCCAATAGTCATTGCATCCAAATCTTTCGATTCTTCAATAGCCACCACAATAAAATTGAACTTTTCATATAATGACCGAAGAATTTTCTCGATCGCTTGAAGATCACTCATTTCTTCGCCATATCTTTTCATCTAATTGACCATCACCAATATTCGTGAAGAATAATCCGAAATTGATTCAGATTCTTTCATCAACAAGGCCTCGTATTCTCGTCTCCAAGATTGGAGTCGAACCTTCTTAACTTTGTCAACTCCTTTATATATGGTTTCAAGAATTTCCCATGCTTCATTTGCAGTTGAAGCATTTGATTGAAAAATTGTATCATCAAATGCTTGACGAATCATGCAAAGAGCCTTTTGATCTTTCTTCTTAGTCGCTTGTTACTAGTCTCTTTGGGCTTGAGACATGCCTTCTTCTACTTGAAGTTCGAAACCATTTTCTACCAAATCCCACAAATCTTGACTTCCAAGATAAGCTTTCTTGCAAATACGCCACAGACTATAATTATCTTTGGTTAGTCGAGGAACGGGAAGAGAACTGTTGTTTGTCACTTTCTTTTTTACACTTTTATAACCTCGCTTTGATACCACTTTTGTTGAAACCCAACTAGATAAAATGGACAAACAACAAAACACTTTATTTGTGAGAGGAGGAAAGCGTAAAAAGAACACTCAACTTTATATTTCTTGTAATTAACTTTTTATAAAATGCATACAAAAACAACCTTTTATAGGTTTTAGGAACATATGTTTTCTACCAATTTATGACAACCTAAATGCATCACAATTAAATAAGAACATAACTTCAAACATAACTTAACTAATCTATTAATGTAACAATAAACAAAGTTTAAGTTTCTAATAGTAGGGACGTAGGAATTACAAATGATATCCAGGTTAGAAAGTGAGTGGTGATTTAGGTTCCTAACATAACAAAAGAATATGGTGACTTATGGATTTCTAGAATTTATATTTTATACTTGTGTTTTCGTTAATTAATAATAAGGTATAGGTAAGGGTAGATTAGGTTATTCAAAAAAAATATAATGGCATGAGAAGAAATCATAAGTTTTACATTAATTCGCTCTTTTAAGATAACGAGCAATTAAAACGTGTGTTGCACGATGTATGATAATATATAATGTGATATATACAAAAACTTAGTACAATAAAATAATTTATTTTGGACCATTTCGTTCATATGCTTGTTCATAATATTTAAATATATTTAATTTATAGTATGATTATTGTGTACGACAAAAATGTTTATAATCATGTATGATTTGTTATAAAGCATTATTTAAACAGTACACTTATAAAATATTACTTTGAAGAGACGACATATACTTGCTTTGTATTTATTATTGTGATTTTAATCATGAAATTGAATGAAAATTGACCACAATAAACTAAATATTGATCACATGATTGAAATTAAATAAAAGACTAATCAAAATTAAGGAATTAAACAATGTTGGGTAAGATTAATCTTAAAATAATTGTTAAAATTAAAATTAATCACAATAAATACTATACTATAGATTAATCTGGAAATTGAATTGAAATTGAACACTGTAAAACTCTAAAGATTAATCTTGATATGGGAATTAAATAGTACACTAAAAATTATTAAATAATTATTTGTGCATGTTGCTAAAGAAAAACATGGTTCTTGATTCTGCATTTGTGCTAAATTAAAATAATTAAATAATTATTTCAAAAAATTAAATAATTATTTGTTTTCATGCCTAATAGTTTTTTATTGTCTTGAATCATATATATTAAGTTTCACATTATTTTAGGTTCTTCATAAGTTTGTTAAGCATATAATAACTAAAAGTATTAGCTTCAAGGATAATATATATTATCTTAAGTAATTAATTTGTATTTAATATTGTAATTAATAGACTGATAATGAGGAATAATAAGAAGTAAGAACAAATTGGGAGTTAAGAAAAAAAAGACAGGGATAAAGGTGGAATCTAAATGTTTTACAGAGATTTCACCTTTTATATATTAATAATATAATAAATGCATTAGCATCTATTATTAGTTTTTGCTAGTATAGCATTAGTTTTTCTTCTCCCCCCCCCCCCCCAATTATTTTTTTATTTTTTATTTTATATGTATGTCTTCATGGATTGCATGCATAAATTAAAGACGGGATTTTATCCAAAATAAAAAATAGAAAAAAAAAAAGGATGGGAACAATTGAAGTATAAACCTTTGCTTTTTATGTCTATTTAGATGGATTAGTTAATTTGATTGAGCACTAGATGTCTGGTCTCACTGTGAACAGAAAAATGATGTGGCATAATACCAGCTGTTAATATGATGTTATCAACAACTAATATTATACCACATCAATACGACACCAACATTGTTATCAACTACTGATATTATATCATATCAATACAACAAGAGACATTTGGTGCGTAGAACCTACCAGACTAGATTGATCAGATGCGTTAATTGAAGATGTGGTGATGATGAAAATCACATCTCAGTTTTTATGAAATAATAAGTGGCTCAAGCATTCTCATTTTACCATACAAATGAAAACCAATATTAAGAGATCACTTTCCATTAAATAATACGTTCACGGTTCACATCTAGTCTAGGTTGCTAAATAAATAAAATTATTTTTAGTATGGAGAAAGTGTCTCCCTTAAATTCACATGGTATCTTGTGATTAGTCTTTGTATTGATTGTGGACCATTGATGTAATCCAATGGTTGGGGATTTACTTGTCGTCCCTTTCAAGTCGACATACATGTGATATGTTATACCTATACCCATTTGAATTGTCGGGGACTAGGAAGCTTGTGTATGAGACAGAGCCTTGTTCTTTGTTCACTTGAGAAATTGGCTCATGTGAAAGATAGAGAGAAATAGAGATGGGAGATGATCAACATCGTTGGTGAAATTAGCTATTTTTGGCTAGCCTTTCGATTGCCATTTCTAAGGACGACGGTGCAATGACTCTGGCATCTTAGTAGTGGTTTTAAATCTGATTTCACACATACATTAATATTAGAGGAGTGTTCGAGCAAGTTCGGGTTGATTTTTACACATGGAGAGGTTATGGTTCTACATTGTAGTTGTGTAATCTTGTATACCTTAACATTTAGATAGGGGGAAAAAACAAGAAAGAAAGAAAGAAAGAAAGAAAAAACATTATTTTTATGTATGATAATGCAGCTAAATATGGTTACACGTAAAGTTAGCACGAATATTTTGAAATAATCCTTTCATGATTAGTCAAATTTAACCAAACATCCAATGGTGGACTAGAAAGGCTTAATTACAGGTATAAGAAAAAAACTGCTTAATTACAGCCTCCAAAATTGATTGCATTGACTTCTTTTGCTTGATGCTGATATATATGTGTGTGTATCTATTTATTATTCATCTATTGACTTCTTTTGCATGATGCTGATATATATATATATATATCTATTTATTATTATATTTTTGTAAGAGTAAAAGTCATTTGAAAAGGAAATATATATTTAACTGAACTGCAAATTTGCGTATAGTTTGCTATGTGTAGAATCCTCACTCAAATTATGCGGAATGAACAATACTAATAACAATTTGGTTGTACCATGTACATGGGATTGAGTTCAAATACTGTTTTGAGTAGAGCGTTCTCGATTAAATTCATCTGCTATATAAATACTGATAGTTTTTTTTTTGAAAGGAATATATATATAGGACAATTTTATTTTGTCCACGCATGCATGTTATTATGCATGCGTGCGTGTAATACATAACACACATCTAGGCTACAAGTGTAGGGTGCTTATGGCCTAGATGTTTGACACATATACACACGTGCATAATAACATGTATGCGTGTAGGCAAAATAAAATCATTCTATATATATACTAATAGTTAGCATTTAGTTAATTAAGTTAAATGTTCTACACTCCCCCTCCTTTTTTTTTGGGAAATTTACTCCTAACGTTCCCAACATTTCAATTTTTAATCGATCTCGTCTTGATCCTTTATTTGTAATCTCGTGGGTCCCCAACCTTTAAAAAAAATTTCTCCAAGTCCTTACTAACGGTTTTTGTTTATTTTGACCATTAAATCCTTATAAAGTAACTATTTTACCCTTACATTGTAATTAAACAAAAAAAGAGGAAAATAAATCAATTTTTTTAAAAAAATTTAAAATTCTAAGAAATGTTCCAAAGGGTAGTAAACCACTACAAAACCAAGTTCACATACTCACCGTTGGAGCTTTGTCACCTACAGTTGTGCTATTCCAAATAGGTAAGTAGATACTAACGAGTTGAGTTTGAGTTCACCATGGTTGGGGATTAAGCTCGAGAAGGAGAAGGAATTGGGTTGGTGGATGAGTTGGTGAGGATGTTTAGAATTTTAAAAAATGTTTAGAATTTTAAAATATTTTTTATTTGATTTATTTCCCTTTGTTTGTTTAATCAAAGTATGCGGGCAAAATGGTCAATTTACAATGATTTAACGGTCAAAATGAATGAAATCCGTTAGTGGAAACTTGGGGAGAGACTTCTTTAAAGGTTGAAGACCCACGAGACTAAAAATAAAGATTAGAAATGAAAACAATTAAAAGTTGAAAGGTGGAGGACTTCAGGTGTAAATTACCCTTTTTACTAGTTCTACACCTTTTTAATATAATATATGTAAAATTATAAATATATTGACAGTACTATTTTAATTAAATGCATCACACTATAGTCGCACCTTAATTAAGATTGGTAATTGCTAAATAAATCATAATTGTTTTGCAGATAAAACCAATTATCCTTACTCTTCTCTCGGTTATCTAACAATGATTTCCTTCTAAAATTTTCATTTTGATAGCCATTTTTTTTTAAAAAAATAAATTTATTAATCATTCGCCAAAGAGTTCAACAAAATAAGAGTCTTAAGATCTAAGGAGGCTCATTCCAAATACAAACATTGTCGAAATTGCATGGAGTCATGAAGATGAGGCTAATGTGCGTGTGACTTCATTGCCTAGCCGTCTCGTGAAGCAAATAGCAAAATATGTTAACGGGTCCAAAATATGTTCTTACATGTACTCTAAGAGACAATTGTATGTCATGTCATAGCTTCTATATGTGGGGTTAAGTAGTCGATTATTTTGTCTCCATGTTCTTTTGAACCGGATATGTATATAAAAAATTTTCAAAAACTTTCTGAAATATAATTGTCCTATGTGAGATGAATTATAACATGACTTATTTATGAATTAAAAAGTGTGGGGCATTTGATAAAAAAATGTGGTGTGTACAATTATCCTACTTATTTGTCCCGGCTATATATCTTTCGTTGTATATAAATACAAATTTAAAAAGTGTAGTGCATTTGACAAAAATAAAAATAGCAGTGTGAATATAATTATCCAACATAAAATGAATTAAAACATGACTTATTTATGGCTAATTGGTGCATTCTAAATTCAACTTCAAATTTCACATGTTTAGCGCAATATATCGTTTTTATTTAAAAAGATAATAATACCCTCAAAAATGTAATATATATTATTATATATAAAAAATGCAATAATAATACATTTGTTGTAAATGACTATTGTATTTAGTAAATAACTATTATACCCCTGAAACCCTAGACTTGTACTTATAAATAGATTGCTCTGATTCTAATAATGATATACAATTCATGAGTTTTCTTTCCAACGTTTCTCTCTATTTTTTTATTCTTTTCTTCTAGTTTATAACACGTTATCAGCGTGAAAAACTCAAAAATATTTTAAGGAAGATTTTCTAAATTTGTGTTTTCAAAGTCGTTTATTCTTTTTGAAAATCATTGAATAAATTTCTTATTGTTTCAAAATTTTGTTCGGTGCATTGGAGATAGGCGCAACACTCATTGTAAGATATACATGTGCGGTTGTTTCATTGAAAGTTTGAAACCAAACCAATATACTACAAATATTCAGGGTAAGAAAACATGGTGTTATTCTTTTTAATTATTATTATTATTATTATTATTATTGGCATGAGACCCGTTTCCCGATTTAGAATTCACCAATAATATTATAACCGATTTTATTCATATGTTTCTTATTCATAATTATAGTTGATTCATCAATCTATATTGTGAACAATTTTGACAAGCAACAAGTAACTAGCATTCTATTTGAAGTTTATATACATGTTGCTTGATTTACGATATTATTATGCTATTGTCTTGATTATTATATTCCTTATTGATTAATCATTTATCGTGGTTTCATAGGAAACACTATCCTTCAAAATCTATCAATAATCTTGAATATTATTGTGATTTAGATAATATATTTTGTGATCAATGAATAATCACAATTTATGCTTCATATTCTAGAAGAATATGATTAGCTCCTAAAGAGTCTTGACATAAATTATTCTTGTATTTATTGAAGAATCACCAATTGCATCTCATATTTTAGAAAAATATGATTGGCTTTAGAAAGACAATATAAGATTTGTCGAAATTTATGAAGAAACACGATTCTACAATTCTTAATAGCCCTAAAGATTATTAGAATTAATACGTTGTGATTCCTAAAGAACACAACATGATCTCCTCATATTCTAAATTGAATATAATGTGCTCCTAAAGAGCACCATATATGAGATTTATTTATGTATTTTCTTGAAGAAAAATATAATAAACAAATATTTCTGAAGAATATTTCATATTGCTTATTATGAAGCAATTATTTCTTTTTCTTATTTGTTATATGTATTATTTAATTGTTATTTTATTATTTACTTTTAGTTAATTACTTTATTTAGATTAAATAAGTTGTTGCTCTCGAAGTAGCACAATTAATTGTAATATTACATTCTCCTAAAGAGCAATTTATATTGGATCTAAGGATTTAATTTAGGAATATTGATCTATTGCTCCTGAAGTAGCAATAACCCAAGTTAATTCCAAAAATATAATTTACTATGCTCCTGAAGCAGCATATGTCTTGATGGCTATAGATATTGGTGATATGTGAAACAATACTCCCTGAAGGAGAATATAAATACTCATGTCCTGTTGATATTGAATTTATGACTTTACATATCATAAAGTTACACAAGTAGCTAGTATCACCAAATTTTAGTTAACTGCACGTGACATATCGGCAATAATTATTTATCATGAGCCATTAATACTATAGTACATCCGATCTCAAGTGGCTTGAGCAAGACAATAAACGAAGGAAACACACCTAAGGATAGTATAAAAGCACTTAGTCTCCTTCGTTATCATCTCCAAGACAACTTGGAAGTTGAGTATCTTATCATCAAAGATCCATATAATATATAAAAAATCATGAGTTACGTCTCACTGGTTTCACTGCATTGCCTGAAGCAAATGCAATATCTCATCGTGAACTGTGGGTGAAGACGTGGAAAAACTCATGAACAAAACTCTAGCAGTTGATGCATAAAAGCATCCAACAATGATAGCTCATCTAAAAAGGAGCATGAAAGCGCATTTAGCATGTACCTATCGTACAGCAAAATACTTTGTGGATCTCTAACTAGTAGTTAATCAGGGGAAAAAGGAAAGTGGAAACTAATTTCCTTGATTATGATGGTTAAGTAATAACTCTCTTTCATGTTTTTGATTTCTTTGCCGGTGCAAAAGGGAATATTGATAACTTGAATGGTGGTTAATCATAATAAATTATTCTAGTTGATAGTGCAACTTCACACACCGTTATTCAAGAAAAAGTACTTTTTGAAGTAGCATTAGTTGAAAATAATGTTAATATTATATATCAGTGGATCGAACATCATCAAAAGCTCCAGAAGACTTGTAATATTTTAATAAATAATTCTAAATCGTATATTAATGATGAACTTTACGTTAGCAAATTTAAGAGAAATTTGCTGATTTTTTAAAGATATCCTATGGATATTACAGTGAGATAATGCAAAAAGATAATAATATTTTTGTATAAATTCCTTTGTATCTGACCGAAAACAGATAAAGGGAAAATTCTCGACACGACTATCTGGAATGTGTTATACATTCATAAAAGTAATTGAGATAAACTATACTACGAACCTGAAGTTCATTGATCAAAAGAGCTTTATATCTTGGCATGATAGGTTTTGGCATACATAAGAAACAATGATGTAGTAGATAATTCACATAGGTATAATCTAAAGAATCAGAAGTTACTTTCAGCAAATGCTTTCCCATGTGCTGCATGTGAACAAGGCAAGGTAGTTATCAAAACCTTCCAGTATGAAGGTTAATATTTGATCTCTAATTTTCTTGGAAAGAATTCATGGAGATATATATGGGATGATATACCCACTATGTGGACCATTTATCGTATTGATTGCTGCTTCTCTAGATGGTCCCATGTTTGCTTGCTTTCTACTAAAAATGCAGCGTTTGCTAGACTGTTGCTTATAGAATAAAAGTATTAAAAAGCCCAATTCCTCAATTAAGAAAATTCATCTTGATAATGATGGTGAGTTTTTATCTCAAACATTCAGCGATTCTTGCATTGAAATTGGAATTGAGGTTGAATAATTAGTTGCTCATGTCCATACTTAAAATGGTTTAGCAGAACTGTTTATTAAATATCTTCAATTAATTGCTAGACCATTGTCTATGAAAACAAAATTCCCCAACTTCTCTTCGGGGATAATGCCACATTACATGTTGTAGTGATGGTTCGTGTAAAGCCAGTTCATGTAGTGAAGGTTCGTATGAATCCAATCATCTATCATCAGTATTCTCCCATGTGGCATGTCTTTGGTTGAGAATTTGATGTCTCTTGCTTCAAAAGTTTTGGTTGTGTTGTTCAAATACATTACTTGTTGGACCAGAAGTTTAATATTATGGAAATTTTATTATTTAGCATGACCGGTTAAACCATCCTGGTTTGTTGATAATAAGAATTATCAAGAATTATGTAAAGAACTAGAAGATTCTTTCACTTACAAGAATTCTCGTGTGCTGCAAGTTCTCAGGCAATTTGATTATTAATAATCATTAGCTAATTGGAACTGAGTTCCAAACATATCTGGAAAATATTTAGGGTGAACCTTATGGGCTCACTCACCCTCCGTGTGGACTTTCTAGATTATTTATGAATTCGGATCCACTAGAGTTTACATGTCAAACTCGTAACCAGAAGTTTGCGAGGATAGTTGCTCAATTGATTGATCATAAGTAACAGTTCCAGTTATTACAAAAATATATGTATCTTGCTAGTGGAGTTTATCTCACAAGGCATTAATTATCCATATATTGCTCCGAATATTAATTGCCTATGGTAAGCAAAATAATATTATACGCCTCAAGTTATTTGCTATACCATTAACTGTGAATGATCAGTCATGTTTAAATGATACTGATATTTTACTTGCTGAAATATTCTTATATAACATGCCAATAGAGTATATGAAACCCCTTATATTTGGCTTACAGTCAGAAGCATCCATCTAAAGTTGATATGTGTGATATGTATAGTCACTCCACCATGTGTACTAAGATGGATATTATTGTAATGTTGAGAATATACAATCAATTTAAATCCCAATTTGTATACTTCATCTATGAAGGATGATATATTACATCAAATTAAATAGTCTTCTCAGCATTAAGGGGAGGAATTGCTTGTTGGTAACAAATATATGAAATGCATAATTGTAACAATCGCATGTATAATGCAAACTTGAAGTTTGTAATAGTACGCATTTCATATTACTGACTGCATAGTTACCAATATATACTATGTTAAATGCTCCATCTTATATTGATATAAAATCTTGTAAGAGGATTTGAGATATTAATGGCATGCTTGAAGCATCACGTGGTCGATTCAAAGTAAACATCCATGAAAAAGAATATGGAGTAGATACTTGAGATAGTCCTTTTAAGACATATATACTCCAGAAGAGTATACAGACATAACTAATTAGAAAGTGTCTAAAGAGGCTCAGGTACTTGAAATCACTAGAATAAAGAGATCTCAATAAGCTATATATACTGCAATTAGATGGAATTGATAAGAAATAATAGTCGACTACACATGCTTATGAGCTTAATAAATAGTGAGGATGATGAATCAAATTTTATCAAAATTGTTGACATTGAATATTGGTCAAGATAGAAAGACAATCCTGTGGATTATTACAATGTCAACAATATGACGATCGATAGTTATGCTAAAAGAGCATTAAATATGTAGTGTATGTTATTGAAACTTGAAGTTTCCTTCAACGGGCAATATAGAAAATATATTATTAGATTTGGTATGCTTAAATGAAGCATAAAAAGAACTTAAGTTCTTGCATACATTGCCATTTAATATGAGGGAGATACACATTGTACTCTTTTTTCTTTGACTAAGATTTTGTCCTAATAGGTTTTCCTATCAAGGTTTTTAACGAGGCAACATCGATGACGTATCCAAAGAATAATGTACTTTTTTCCCTTCACTTGGATTTTTTCCCACTGGTTTTTTTTTGGGTTTTAACGAAGCATATTCTTTGTGTAATAAATATCAGTGACATATATGATATTAACCCTTGATATAAAACTCTTGAAGAGTTGATACTGCATGAAGCATAATATTTTCAAAGTATTGAAGATATTGGAGAGATATAGAAAGTTAAACATGAGAACCATTGTTGACTGAAATCAAAGGGAGCAGCTGTACTATTTTTCCTTCGATCAGTTGTTATCCTACAGGGTTTTTCTGACAAGGTTTAATGAGGCAGCACCTGGACACTCCAAAGTGGATCAGAATTAATTATATTCTTTTCCTTAGTTTGGTAGATTTTTTCCAATGAGTTTTTCCCAAACAAGGTTTTTGAAGAGATAATTATTATATAGAATAGTTATTCAAGGAGGAGTGTTGTAAATAATTATTGTATGTAATGAATGACTATTGTACCCCTGAAACCCTAAACTTGTACCTATAAATAGGTTGCTCTGGTTCTTATAATGATATAAAATTCACGAGTTTTCTCTCCAACTTTTCTCTCTATTTTTCTATTATTTTCTTCTAGTTTATGACAATTTTATTATTGAGTGCTAAAAAAAATTCTCATTAACTTAAAAATTAATAATTAATATATAACAAATAAATAGAAATAAATAATTCACATTTACAAATCTTAAATTTTAATCTTTGTGCATGAATATTATCAAATGCTATTCTATATAATGATGGCAAAAAATGTCCAATATTCCATGAACTCGATCGGGATCCATTTGAATGGAGAAGTATTTTTCCGATTTGCAACCTTACGGAGAATGATAGATTAGAAGTGCCTAACCAAAAATGTAAAATAAATGAGAAAAAAATTTAGAAAATGATAAAACATAATAAATGGATGAATAGACACATCAAAGAGTCGATTTGCACCACTCGACTTGCCCCATTGATCATATCCGGCTCACATTGCTTTAGGTGGATCGCAGAGCGGATTAATTGTCACGCCCCACTAAATTATCCAATTTTTATTGAATCGCTTATATTTATTGGCGGAAATGTTCGTTTTATAATTTTCCTTTGGTACGAATATCGAGTACGAGACGTACAAAACAAACAAATTGTTTTTGCCTTAGATAGTTTAACATTCTATAAGCCTAATTACTTAAACTAACAAGTTGTTAAACTTCAAAGAATCATTATAACTAGATTTACAATAAAATGTAAAGAACACAACAAGTTATGTTAATAGGTATATTTCATCGATTAACCTAGTCATGACAAACCATTGGGAAGCCTTTATAATGAAAGGTAAGTTTACAATCAATACAATGTTACACATTTATCTTGTTTTACATATCATAAGTTACAAATATATATATATATATATAGATGGAGATACTTATTAACCCAAAAGGTATGAAACTCATAATTTGTTCTTAGCTAAAAAGTGCATTCTCATAATAACTTCAAAGACCGGTTTACAAAACTTTACTCCTGTTCGTGGACATGCTCCAACTCATGACTTTCTTTCCAAAGATCATGTTTTTAGTCATCTACAAAATTGTAGAGAAAAGGAGTGAGTACAAAGTACCTAGTGAGTAACAAAACCATTTAATTCACCTTTCCTTTAGAAGATTCATTTTCAAGAAAACCATGGAATGCACAAAGCTTTTAAATGCACAAGAGGACCCTATCATTAGTTAAACTACTACATGTAGTGCGCACAAAATTCATATCATTCAATATCAATTCAATCATGGCGATGTACATTTATGAATCCATAATCAAATCCCGGTTGACCCCTATCGGAATTTCCACATAGAGCAATACAAATACAAAGCAAATACCATACTAATCGTCGCCCATCTTGGTATCATTAGATGGCTCCAAGTATGGCAACAAAGCAAAGTAAAGACAAGACAGGTAGAATATCAACTAGTGATTCAAATGCAATAATCGATGTTTCTTTCCAATGCATAAAAATCCTTGTTCATTTGATGGAAGACTTCAATCAAAATCCATGTTTATCTTATCAAAACTTCATGAATGCAAAAAGATAATCAAAGTATTAGTTACTCACCTCTTTAACTTGACCTTTCCAAAGATTCTTTGAGTTGTTGACAAATGCCTTCAAAACCTTCATATTCTTTAATCAAAGTGGTGTTTCAAGTTGTATTTCTTATATATATGAAGATGGACCATTTCTAAGTGCAAAACTAAGGCTGGGTTCTTTTCGTGATTCAGTTTTCTATTTTTGAGTTTTTAATTCATTTTCAATTTTCTGTTTTGAGTGCTTGTTTTCAGATTTCTAAAAATGCATTTACTTTGTCATTTTGAAAAACTTTTTGACATTTTGAGAATTTATTTGCTTGTTAAGTAAGTTAAATTATTTTTTTCTTTCATTAAAAAAAATTATTTTATTCTAATATATTATTACCAAGATTAAAATATGAAAGTTTGCTATAGTTTGTTATGAAGAAAAAGGAAATACAAAAAAAATAATAATAAAATTAATAATAATAAAAAAAACTAACTTTGAAAGCGTAAGACACATGAATAAAATTAGAGGAGAGAGAAATTAGAGGAGGATGGACGAGGGTTGTAAAATTAGAGAAAAAAGAAATTAGAATTCTCAAAACAAAGCGTTTTCCTTGTTTTTGATTAAATATCTGTTTTGCTTAAAAACTCTCAAAACGACTTTTTATCATTTTCTGTTTTCTTTGTTAAAAAATTCCTTGTTTTTCAAAATTCGTTTTTGAAAATATGAAAGTAAACGCGTTTTCAGTGTTTTAAAAAATTGAAAACTAAAAATGGTCTCAAAACAGTAAAGAGAACATATCATAAGTGTTTGATAAATTTTAAGGGTTATTCTCCTTTCCTCAATCCTTATGGACGAATTTTTCTCTTTTGTATTAATATATGAAGGGCTTGAGACTCATCAAGAAGCAAGACAGTTGGTCTAGCTATGGAGGTATGGATGTGGAGAAGGAAGGCGGGAGGGAGGGGTTCAGAATGATTGGAGTTGATTGCGAAATCTTCTCATTACTTTCTTCGTATATATAGTTGCTAGATTTAGCTGTTTTTAATAAATTTTTGAGTTCCGCCAATCAGAACACGACATATGGCGCGATGTGGCATCATAGCAATGTGGTGAAACAATGTTCACACGTTTATTGCTCAAGACGTCCTTATACTTTGCGTGAGCTTACAATTAGGTTGTTATATTTCGAGTCATACATATCAAGTACTATATTTTCATTCTAGGCATCATTTAGGCAATGATCTTTTAACCGTGTGACATAATTGATGCAATTTGAGTCATTATTCAATCAACGTTAATCGTATGACATAGTTGATGCAAACTCGAGTATCTATTCGATCATGGTCAAAATACAAATATGACATTATATTTAATGCAAACTCAAGTAGCAATCCTTGAATCTTGTAACACAATTGATGTAAACTTAAGTGGATTACTCAATTATCATCAAAATATTGATCACATTGTCAATAATTGTCTTCTAATTCCAATTTATTGTCAAAATATCGATCATGTTGTCAATAATCATATTCTAATTCTTGACATTCATTTGAGTAATAATCTTGTAAAAATTCAATACGATCATATTGTCATATTCCAATTTTTGTCATTCAATTGAGAGATAAAATTTTAACTTTGCAGTTTAATACGATTATATTGTCACATTCTACTTTTTAGAGTTCAATTGAGTCATAATCGTGTAACCTTGAAATTCTAGTAATTCCCCCATCATTATCAAAATAACGATCATATTGATTAATTTGTTTGTAAGATTTTGCGGGATGTTACATTAATTCACTTTACTGTCATTCCTAAATTCTCATTGATTGATTTTTCTCTAATGTAACTAAAATATGTATTTTATTTCTTATCTATTTCTTATTTACTAATATATATTTTTAATTCAATTAAAATTTAAGGGTGTTATAGTTTTTTTAAGTAAAAAGGATTATATACGATAAAAAAGTGAGATTTGAGGTTAAATATTTATCAAGTTTCGAAGGTTAGAGTTAGTTAGGTTATAGTTAGATAATGTCAATTAGCGCTTATTTGATCCAAATTTTAATAAGGTTTAAAGAACGGAACTAGATCGACCGGAAAAACTGGGGATTGACTGGAAATTTAGTTCAATTTACTGAAAAACTCGCCTATTTAAGAATCAGACTCGGGAAAAACCAGAAAAATTTTCAAAAATTTATTTTTCTATTATTTAATTAATATCAGTATGAACTTGGTCTAACTTTCGTTCACTTTTCAACCCATGAACTATTACCTTTCCTAATTCAATAACCGGTAACCGGTTCAAATTCTTAATATTGATTTTTAGTACTCAAAAGTCTGTATCTTCAACACCAATGAATTAACATTTATTTCAACGCAATTAGTGAATCTTTTGAGTGAAAATCAAATGCCATTTAATGGTAAATAGCACCTGGCACCATTAACCTTTTAACTTTTTCTTGGGTCCCTAATTTTCTAATTTTTAAGCAGTAAAGGTCCAAATATATCCACCTTTTTATGTTCAAGTCCTTAATCTTTGATTTCTAGCAATGAAGATTCCTAACATTTATAGTCTTTAACACCCAGGTTCCTGGGTTCTAACAAATATTAGATAAATTAACAAAAATCTTTTTATTTTTCTGTCAGATCAACACTTGAGACTTGAGAGTTCAACAATGTTTTAGTGCTGGTTTTTTTCAGAGCTATATTAATTACTAACTATAAGCTGCACCAAAAAAGGTCTAATTTCAAAATATTAAGTACCAATTAATATATGACAACTTGACATATATTTTAATTTCTATAGTTGAGAATTAATTTTACATCAATACTAAAAAATAGATGCTCTAGACAAATTTGCCCTTTATGTTCAGTTGGGAACCAACTCCCCATTCAACTGATTAATTAATAAATTAAAGATAGTAGTAATTAATGGACAAATTAGTAGCATATATGAATTGATTGTACACCCCACTCCCACCTAATTGTGAACCATGTGCCACACGTTCGCTGCATCAATTCTTCTCCCTTGCGATCAATAAATTAACCCTACATTTTTAAATGCGGCCAAATCTATCACACTCGTCATCCTCTAACACAAATCGATTTTCACTCCATTTTTTTCGCAAAATTCACTGTCAAAAATTCCATATTCGATGAATTAATCGCAGTAAAAGTTGAATCCACGTAGATCGGAAGAATATATAAATAGAAAATGAATTTAAAAAAATATATTTATTATATAATATATATATATATATAAAAGAAACGAAGAATTTTTGTGGGCTGTTGAGACCTACAGGTGCGAAATCAAGGGCTTGTCTTCTCTTTCACACACGCCCTCTCTCTAAGTTCTCTCTCTTGATTCTATTTTCTCTCTCAGGAATAATACATGCAGAAAGGTGTATCTTTTTTGTCTGTGTTCGATTTGATTTGCGGGTTTTTGTTTTGATCTGGTGGCTGAGTTTTTTTTTCCCCATGAATTTTGGGGCATCTGTGAGATTGGTTGCTTCTGAATTAAAGAAAATTTTGGGAATTCTGGCCGTTACTTGTTCATTTGATGGTTGTGAAATTTGGGCGATCTGAAAATCTCTATCTTGATCCATTTGGATTTTTTTGGGTTTTTGATTGTTGAATTCGGTCGATTCGGTTCTTGGATCTGAGTGCTGTTAGCTCGAATAATTAGCGTTTTAATTTCTTTTTTCCTGGTGGAATTTTTGGGATTGTGCAGAGTTAGGGTTAGGGTTTGTGTAGATGGCATCAAATCCTCCTCCATTCCAGGTGGAGGATAACACTGATGAGGATTTCTTCGATCAATTGGTAAATGACGAAGATGATATGGACTTTAAAGTTGTTAACTCATCATCCGCCGCAGTAGGCCTCCATTCTGCTAAAGGGATTGAATCTGATGGGGATAAGGCTTTTCCGAACCTGAGTTCCACTCAGGTTGATGATGATGATGACGATGCCTTTAATAACGATGATGACTATGATAACAGCACTAGTACTGGGGTTGATGATCTAAGCAGGATAACTGAGAAAGTTGAGAAAATGGTGATGGGGAATGTTGAAGAGGGTAATGTTGCTTTAGAGTCGGCAAAGTCATTTGAGTTTGATACTTCGCTGCCAAAAACCCAGAATGGAAATGGAGGGGCCGAGTTATTATTTTCCAATACCACAGTGAAGAGTAGGAGTGATGGAGTACCAGGGGGTTCGGGAGTTAAAGAGGTGGATTGGAGTGCATTTCATGCTGATTCAGCCCAGAATAATGTTCATGGGTTCGGGTCATACTCGGATTTTTTCAGTGATTTAGGAGGAGATCATGCGGGCCATGCTTTTGGAAATGAGGGGAATAGCTTACAATATGAATCGAATGCGGCTCCTGTGAATGAAGTACATGGATCTTCACAAGTGGAAAATTCATCTGACTTTGGGCTGAATCAGAAGGAATATACTCATGGTGCAGCTACAGAACAGAGTACAGCCGGCCAAGATATGAACAGCAGTCAGTACTGGGAGAATCTTTATCCTGGTTGGAAGTATGATCCTGCCAGTGGTCAGTGGTATCAGTTGGATGGTTATGATGCAGGTGCAAGTGTTCAATCAAATGTGGACACTAATTTGACTTCTGATTGGGGCCAATCTCACGGTGAGGCTGAGGTCTCTTACTTGCAGCAATCTGCTCAGTCTATTACCGGGACAGTAGCTGAGACTGCTACAACAGAGGGTGTTACTAACTGGAATCAGGTACAACTGGCGAGTGAAAATACAACTAGCACAGAAAACTGGAACCAAGCTTCGCAGATGAGTAATGGTGCTACTGAGGTTACATCTGTCTGGAATCAGGCTTCACAAGCAAATAACGGATACCCAGAGCATATGGTGTTTTATGCTGAATACCCTGGTTGGTATTATGATACTATTGCCCAGGAATGGCGCAGTTTGGACACATATAATTCATCTGTTCAGTCTGCTGAAACTCAGCACCAGCAGAATCAGAATGGATATGCCTCGACAGGTACATTATCCCATGGCAATGATCAGAAGACATACAGTGGATATGACCAAGTTAATAATTATGTCTCCCAGGGTGCAAGTAGCCAAAGCCAAGATCACAACTGGGCTGGATCCTTTAATAATTATAATAAACCGAAATCAACTATGTGGCAACCTGAGACGGTTACCAAGAGTGATTCTACTTCACAATATAATATAAACCAACAATTGGAGACTCAGCATGGGCATGACTTTATGGCAGGCAGTCGTGGTAGCCAACAAAAAGCGGTTGATTATGAGAGAACAAATTCATACTTTGGGAATGCCATTCAAGGCCAGAACAACTTCTCTATAGGCAATGCATCACAAGGCTTTATTGCTGCTGGGAACTTTAGCCAGCAGTTTAATCAGCAGAGAAACAATCCAAATGAGCATAAACAGGTCCAAAAGGACTTCTATAGCAATCAAAATGAGCACAAGCACGTCCCAAACCACTACTATGGTAATCAGAGTTCCCTTAATTTTTCACAACAACATTTTCAAAGTGCCCATCAATTCTCCTCTGCTTCTGCTGCTGCTGCTGGAAGATCATCCGCAGGTCGCCCTTCACACGCTTTAGTCACTTTTGGTTTTGGTGGAAAGCTCATTGTCATGAAAGATAATAGCTCTACAGAAAGTTCAGCGTTTGGAAGCCAGGTTAGTCTGCATTTATATTGTTTTAGTTTTGTTAGTTGTGTTACCTATACTTGTTGCTGAGTTTTTGCGTACTTTTTGTGAAGAACTCTGTAGGAAATTCAATATCTGTTCTCAACTTAGCAGAAGTTGTTAATGACAAAGTTGACGCTACAACTGTTGGAATCGATGATTGTAATTATTTCCGAGTTCTCTGCAAGCAATGCCTCCCAGGACCTCTTACTGGTGGAGGTGTTGGTGTTAAGGAGCTGAATAAATGGATTGACGAAAGGATAACGAACTCTGAGTCTCCTGATATGGATCACAGGAAGGGGGAAGTTTTGAGGCTGCTCCTATCTTTGCTTAAGATAGCCTGTCAGTATTATGGAAAACTTAGATCTCCTTTTGGTACTGATGCAGCTTCTAAGGTAAATGCAGTTGGATCTTCTCATTAATTCCTCCCCTCCGGCCCGCTTTGTCCATATATTTCATCAGTCACCTATTTTGGGAAATCAATCCTTGAGTGCTGATGTACTGAAGGAACAAGAGTCTACTCAAATTATGGAAAACTTTGATTGGCATGCATCGGCATGTCTGAAAGAACTAAATGATTGATGATAGTGAAAGCTGGACGTATCTTTTCCAGACAGTTCAGCTGCTATGTTTTTATTTAGTTTGTGAACAAAACTATGCAATTGGAATATATTTGGAAAACTTTTTAGGACTCCCAATAAATGTTTGAGTTTCTAGCATTAATTCACTCAACAATTCGGCATGGTTCAGGTTCTGATATGATGCCAAGCTGCTTATTTGCTTTAGTGATCTCTTGTCAATAGTCTTAATATATCATTTTCTTTCTAATATTGCCTCCTCACTTTGTTTGCTGTGATGTTGTATTCACTAATCTGTTGTTTTTGTTCTCCTTTGTTTGGATTTGATAGGAAAGTGATGTTCCAGAATCTGCAGTGGCCAAACTCTTCGCAACTGCCAAAAAGAATGGTACACAATTTAGTCAATATGGTGCTCTTTCCAATTGCTTGCAGCAAGTGCCTTCTGAAGGACAAATGCGGGTATTTGATTGCCTTGCTGATAGCTTAACGTACTTTTTGTCCGACCTTATCATCCCTTAACAGCTATTGATTCATGTTTTAGGCCACGGCTGCTGAGGTTCAAAGTCTTCTCGTCTCTGGAAGAAAGAAAGAGGCTTTACAATATGCACAAGATGGTCAGTTGTGGGGTCCTGCCCTAGTTCTTGCTGCTCAACTTGGCGATCAGGTTCGTCAGCATGGGAGTTATATCTTCTGGCTAATTGAATGGCTTCTGTAAATGTTAATGTTTCTCTGTAAATAATTTTGCTTCTAAACCTGTGTTCCAATGAGCTACTGCAGTTCTATGTCGAAACTGTGAAGCAGATGGCACTTTGCCAGTTCGTAGGAGGGTCACCTTTGAGAACACTATGCCTGCTTATTGCTGGTCAACCAGCTGATGTCTTCTCTGCCGATTCCATGGTTGATAGTAGCATGGCTGGTAATATAAATATGCCTCAACAACCTACACAGGTTTGAAATATAACTTAGTAGTGCATTCTTGCATACACTTAGCAATGTCACAAATTAGCAAAAATAAGAAATTTTATTGTTCCTGAGATGTTTTCGATCTCTGAGATAATATTCATCTGCATGTTGGTCTTTCTATGTTGCAAGAAATTTTGCTTGAAGACTGTGTTGATATGTATTTCTCTCTTTCCCATGCCTATATTTGATGAAATTTTAAAAATTGCATCTTAAGCTTCAAATCATTAAATTCTTTATTCTTTTTGTGGCCATCCCAGTTTGGTGCAAAAGGCATGCTGGATGACTGGGAAGAAAATTTGGCTGTTATAGCTGCTAATAGAACAAAAGATGATGAACTTGTGCTTATTCATCTTGGAGATTGCCTATGGAAAGAGAGAAGTGATGTATGTTCTGGTCTATTTTTCTTGGTGTAGTTTCTTATTTTCCACGCTTTAATCCTGATTCCTGACTTGGTTGTTTGCTTTCTGTAATGACTTAATTCAGATTATAGCGGCCCACATATGTTATTTGGTTGCTGAAGCAAATTTTGAAGCATACTCAGACAGTGCCAAGATTGTGTCTTGTTGGTGCAGATCACTGGAAATATCCACGGACTTATGCTAGCCCAGAGGCTATTCAGGTTGGCCAGTTGGCAACTTATAATGTATTTTTTAGCTCAAAGTTGTTAAAATGTCTTACTGAACACTCTCAATGTCTGTTCCATGCCTGGGTGATCTTTCTGAAGCATTTTAGATTAAGGGAAAATTAATAAAAGCATCACAGGAAGAGCTTATTATCCTACTTGACCCCTTGTCTCACCCTATTCAACTTTTCTATCTCCTTTGGTCTTGTATGGCATAAGTTTTATATAGTCACTAGACTCCACATGGTGCCGGGAAAATGAATGCAGTAACCTACACGACGCTCTTCCGATCTGCCAGGCAGTTTCACCAAGCCTGGACACCTAGGTGGTCATCACCGATAATTACGGTGCCAGTTGCCTATCCCTATTGCAAGATGTCTTCGCGTGTTATTTGTTTTGCTGGTAATTTGGAGCTTACTGACATTTGCATGTTTGGACAGAGGACAGAAATATATGAATATTCAAAGATGCTAGGAAACTCTCAGTTCACCCTTCTTCCATTTCAGCCATACAAGCTTTTATATGCGTATATGCTGGCAGAAGTTGGGAGAATGTCAGATGCATTGAAGTATCTACCATACAACAACTTTTCAATTGAAAATTTCTTTTACCACTTTCCATAATCTTAACATGATTGTTTAATGATCCAGGTATTGTCAAGCAGTATTAAAGTCGCTCAAAACTGGTCGGTCTCTCGAGGTAGAAACACTCAGGCAATTGGTGTCATCTCTTGAGGAAAGGATAAAAGCTCACCAGCAGGTACCTTTCTGTTTCTGAAAGTGCACTTCCCCCAAATCTGGATGTATATAAATTTAGCACCTGTTAGCAAAATTTTTTTTGTTCGTGCGTGCTTGCGTGCGTGCTTGCGTGTGTGTGTGTGTGTGTGAGAGAGAGAGAGAGAGAGAGAGAGAGATGAATGTGGGTCCCACGAGATGTGTGGACATGATTGGTTTGACCAAACTCTGTTTTGATATAGTATTGGTTTGCTAACATGGGCTTAACTTCCTGATCACAGGGTGGATTCTCCACAAATTTAGCTCCTGTGAAATTTGTGGGTAGATTGCTCAATCTTTTCGATAGTACTGCCCATCGGGTGGTTGGTGGCCTACCTCCACCTGTTCCAACAGCAGGTGGTGGTGCGCATGGAACTGAGCATCATCATCATAATCATCATCATCATCAACAACAACCAGTGGGACCTCGGGTATCCACTAGTCAATCAACAATGGCTATGTCATCATTGATCCCTTCTCCATCGATGGAGTCTATAAATGAAGGGACTGCTGATAACAGTAGAACAATGCACACTAGAAGTATCTCTGAACCCAACTTTGGATTTAGTCCGGTACAGGTTCTGATTTGAATGCTTTATGTTCAACTGTATGAAAAACAACATTTACTGATTGATTGATGTTAAAATATTTACGTAATATGGGTAGAACACATTTGAGGTCTTGCCAAATTTTGTAGGGCCTCGCTGATTCAGCGAAGGGTGCTAATTCCACTAGCGAGCAAGATAAAGCATCATCAGGATCAGGAAGTACATCTCGTTTTGGCCGTTTTGGTTTTGGGTCCCAGCTATTACAGAAGACTGTAGGTTTAGTGTTGAAACCCCGTCAAGATCGCCAGGTAAGCTGATCAAATTTGTTCTGTGATATACTATTCAGATATAATCTGTCTATACAGAAGTTTTCTTATGGCCACACTTTTTCTCTAGGCAAAATTGGGTGAACAAAATAAGTTTTATTATGATGAAAAACTCAAGAGATGGGTGGAGGAAGGTGTTGAACCTCCGGCTGAGGAAGCAGCACTTCCACCTCCACCAAAAACCTCAGTGTTCCAGAATGGAACTTCAGATTATAACCTAAAGAGCGCCTTACAAGTGGAAGCTTCTCATAGCAATGGAAGTACAGAAATTAAAAGCCCAAATGGTCCAGATCATAATTCCGGAATGCCACCGCTTCCTCCAACCACCAATCAATTCTCAGCGCGTGGAAGAATGGGTGTCCGATCAAGGTAAACTAGAATCTAACCATTTTTTTTTTTTTTTTAAAGTTGACTGCATCCTTCTCTGACACTCCTGAATTGGGCGAAACAGAACATCTTTGTAAGAACCAAGTGGTCATTTGAGAAGGGCATACAGTGGCAATTAATTTGCGAAATGAGCTTTCCTGTAATGCTACATTTTTGTTACTTATAAGGCAGTTAGGCTCTGGCAAAAGCAAAATCCACTAGCGTCTCTTGCACACCTGGAACTGTGAGAGTCGTGCTTCCCTACTGTTGCCTGGTTTTAAGTGTCACGTTTGGAATTACAGTAGAAAAACTATAATGTGTCTTTAGAATAGTAGTAAATGAAAATAAAGAGAAAACACAGACCGCCTGGGATGTACTATACACATAATTGCTTCAGTGAAGTTTCTAAATTAATGTGTGTTCATTTTGATCCTCATAATTCAATTTAAGAGAAATAAATGAAAACAATATGACCTGCTTGGATGGTTTATTAAAATATTTGATTTGTCTACCTTAAAATTTGATGAGCTCTCAATTGTTGTGTTTTGGCAGGTATGTGGACACCTTTAACAAAGGTGGTGGCAACCCAACAAATTTATTCCAGTCCTCAGCTGTTCCTTCTGCTAAACCAGCAAGCGCGACCCCAAAATTCTTTGTGCCTGCATCTGTGCCCGTGGTTGATCAGTCCGTCAATGCTCCTGCAAATAGCGGGCACGACACTTATACTAACGAAGACCCTTCAACATCCTCTGCAGATGATTCATTCCAGTCCCCTGCACCTCCGTCCCCCATGACCATGCAAAGATTTGCGAGCATGGATAACATCAATAACAAGGTGACAGCAAGTGGCAATGGATCATTATCAACTCATTCACGGCGTACAGCATCATGGAGTGGAAGCTTTGATGGTTCTTTTAGTCCTCCTCCAAGTAATGCTGAAGTAAAACCTTTAGGGGAGGTATTGGGTATGCCCCCTTCGTCATTTATGCCAAGTGACTCTTCTTTAGTGCAACCGGCAATGAATGGGCCTGGTTATGTGGATGACCTGCACGAAGTGGAACTCTGATGCAATGTGGATGTAAATAGAAAATTTTGCTTCTCTAATTTCTCCATGCTGGGTGCGAGCTGCCGGAGATGTTATAGAAAATGGTTGCACCAGGTACATTTTGCTCGAAGGAGACCTGTTTTTTCTTTTTTGCTCTTCTTCCTCCACTCCCCTTCAGTCATTGCTTCCCTTGCCCTATTATTATCTTTACTCTGTATGTTAATGATCGGTTTTTTACTTAGCTGTTTGATGTACTTATAGAGTAGGCTTCACTCGTCTCCACAAAGTTAATGCCATACTGTTTTGATAATATTTGCATATCGCAAAGAAATAGCTCAAACTGTACAGTTGATTTGTTCATTTATCGAAGAAAGGATGTAACTTTTTTGAATGAAAATGGACAATGTATCATCAAATCCCGTCGGGCTTTCCTTTATTATGCTGTACAATGCTCGGTATTGATCTTAATGGGCATCCTTGATTACTTTTAGCATGGACGTGTTTTAGCTGCATAAGAGCATTCCCAATGTGGGGTTGTTTAACTTCCACCAAATAATGTGTGGGGGAATAATCTAAACTTTGGGTTTTTCCCCATAACCAAATAATGTTGGGTGGAATAGAGAGGAATAATGACTTTTTAGAGGGGAAAATGTAAATTTGGCTCATTTTTTTATAGAATCCACCCTCCATATACGATTCTCATCGCCCCTTCTTGATTTTCCGTCCTCAAAAGAGTTTTTTTAGCCATTTGATTTTTCAATTTGGGTTTTTTGTTTTGGCTCCTTAAGTTCTCCCCACATTAGAAACGCTTAAAACACTGATTTCTATGGTATGAATTCTAGTTATTCAAAAGCGTACGAATTTGTTAGAGCATCTTTAATGGGGGAGGTGTGGTGTAGAAGTGATGTGGAAGAAAACAGGGCCGGCCATAGGCATAGCATGCCTTTGCTAATTTTTGGGCCCAATTTCATGGAATTATTATTATTTTGTTAATTCTTGCTATTCAAATTAGTGAAATGCAAAAACACAGCCTCAAAAATCTGAAATTTAAGGTCGTGTTGTTTCCACTATTTGTCTTCTTGAGTTCGTTTCTTTAGCCTTCTAAGTTTTAGCTTCAGTCATGTTTGTTTTCTCATTCAGATTATAATTTGACAATTGCGAGTTTCTTGACCAGTGAAGTGCTGTTTAACTTTTTTTTTGTTCAACAAACTAGTTATTTCATTTTTATTATTGAATAATAGTTAGTATCATTGGTTTTTCTGTTTCATTTTAGCTAAATATTTAAATAAAAAAGACACTGCAGGGGGCTCATTTTTAGAACTTCGCTAAGGGCCTTATTGAGCACAGGTCCAGCCTTGAAAGAAAAAGACAGAGAGAAGATGATTATTTTAATTAAATGGGAATAGAAAGAAGTGTAGGAAAAAAAAGGGAAAAATAAAAAAGAAGATAGAGATGGAGATAAATTAAAAATAATGATAAAATAGTAGTGGAGAAGGTAAAGGTAAATGTGTGTTTGACCTTGTATTGGACACAAGGCACCAAAAAAAAAAAAAAAAGATGACGGTTCATTTTGAAACCGGAAACAAACCGAAGAAACCACGGAAACCGACAAAAAAACTGAAACTAAACTAAACCGACACGATGTCCGTAGATTTCTGTTTATGAAATTTCCAAACTAACAAATTCAGTTTGACCAAAAAAACGGAACTGACTTACGCCCACTTGTAACTATTCCTACTACTCTTAGAGCATTACATTGATAGTGTTAAAATGAATTATCCACATAAGTAAAAAGTAGAGTTTTTAGTGATTGTTAAAGGACGTCTAAGTAAATTAAATTTAACTATTAGTCTGTGTTACATTAGTAATTCTAATTAAGAGTGTTAAATTTAATCATCAATTCAATAGTCAAAACATAGACCAATCCCAATTTAATTAAAATAAAAAATGAAAAAATAATACCACATAAAGTGTTAAGTTTATTGTTAACTTTAACAAGAAGACTAACTTCTTAAAATAAATGATTTTAGCAACTACTTCAACACCATCAATGTAGATTGTTTTTTGAGTTGTTAACTAACAACTCCACTAACAACCTATTTTAGTACTACCACTGTGGATGCTCTAACGTAAGTTCTTTTTTGAGTTGTTACCTACTTTAGCACTATCAATGTGGATACTCTTAATGATATGTTTGATAGGGTTATTTTCACATTTCATCCCTAAACTTTTGTAGTTAGTATCGTTTGGGTCTTTAACTTTTTTTTTTCAAGACTTTGGGTTCCCAACCTTTCATTAATTAGCACGAGAGATCTTCTTTGACGGTTTTTATCAATGTCCCTGTTAACTCTCTTTTGTCAAATTACCATTATGACTTTTATCCTTTTAAAGTAAAAGAAGACCTCTCAAATTTAAGTATTAATAACTATAATAAAAAAATACCAATAAGAGCAATATAAAATCAGAATGGTATTATAACAGCAGAATATTCAAAATAAGCAGCAGTAACTTCATGCCAGGGTTTCTTCCAAAAAAAAAAAAAAAAAAGAAAAAAATCTTAGAGGTCTTCTAAGGCTGACTTTTTTAATTTTTGATGTGTATATCGGGATACATTTAATGGGAGATCATTTTTTTTAGGGATGACAATTTAAATCGACTCGACTGAAAACCCATAAATTCCCAATCTGAACTGGGCAAATTTTTTCTGCCCCGATAGCAAATTTTTTTTGCCAAGAGGCCATTTCAAGACAAATCGGGTCGCAGGGCGGAGCAGGTCAACCTAAACTGCCCCACCTTGTTTAAGTTTAAAAAATTATAAAAAAAAATTAAAAAATATGTAAAAAAATAATTAAAAAATATTAAGAAAATCTAACTGAGCTGGTAAACGAGTCAAAATCCCGACCCCGATTTGTCCCCCTACAAGAACAGTCGGATCATAGGTTTCTCAGGTCGGGTGACTCTAAACCGGACCCGTTGCCATCTCTATTTTTTTTGGTTCTACAAAGTTAATGCCATACTCTATTGATAATAGTCAAGGACTTCGCTTTACATTGTTGAAACCATCGAAACTCAAGACATGACACGTTACACCGTTGAAATTTCCATCGGAACTCAAGACATGACACGTACACTGTTGAAACTTCCAATGGTTAAAAAATCGATTTCACGAGTCTTTTATGATTACAAATATAATAATAATAGGAACTTCAATGATTAATGTTACCCCCCCTTGTAAATTTTCCATGCATTTATAGCAAACAGCAATGAAAAGAATAGATTTGATTCTTTTTGGTTCCATCTTTTGGACCCATCAATCACCTCCTCGTATCTTTAGAATTTTACATGCAGATGTTCAGACTTGTAAAGATCGAATATTTTCCGTTACACGGAGAAAACTAAGGTTGAGATTTCAATATCTCTTTATATGCACTCTGAGCTGCGTCAACCAACCTACTATCAGAATTCAGCTGAGCCGGGCGTTCTAGGAAAAGGTATTACATCTCTGATATTCTCTATTCCAGTTGCAAATTGCACAAGCCTTTCAAATCCTAACCCGAATCCAGCGTGTGGAACTGGAGGAGATGAAACGATGAAGTTATTCGATCAAATTCATCGGAATCAGGTACCTAACACAACTTCAGTATCAAAATCTGACAAAGATTCTTTACCTGAACCATAACGCCGCAAGTCAAGATACCACCAAAAGCTCTCCTTGTTCAGCTTCAATTCGTCCAAGCGTCTTTCCAAGTAGTCGAGGCGTTCCTCTCTTTGGCTTCCACCAATAAGTTCACCCACCTGCAAAAGATGCCCAACAAACTGCTTCATCTACTAAAGTGGTTAAATGCTCAGAGTTTGGGATTATCAAGTGGAGTTGGAAGATCCATATGGGTTATGTAACCACATTCATTTAATGTCGCAGGAAAAGAACTGTCAATTTGGTACCCGAGGAACCAACATATCCATGGCTGCAACAGTCTTTCCATCGTCATTTTGGCGCATGTAAAATGCTTTGATATCCTGCCAGGTTTTTAGAGAAATGTATTAATAAGTGTTCTGTGAATATATCGCATCTTATGTGCTATATAATATGTCAATGTGCATACCTTCGGATAATCTCGGATAATCACAGGAGAACCACCGAACTCCTCTTCAGTGATATACCGTTCGTGCTCACTTTGCAAATCACATCCCCATTGTACCTATCAGAAAGTACATGTATTGATTAATACATCATTAACTTAGGTACAGACATGCAGTGGTCCATATAGTGTAGTCTAGATAAATAAATAAATAAAAACAAGAATAAAATAAAAAAATAAAAAGAGACCAAAAGCAACCAGCAATGTGATGCAAATTACTTTAGAAGATATGCCGTGTTGGTTTTAGTGGGTCTATCAACCTTTCCTAGATAAGACACGTTGATTCTGTTTTATAGATGATTAACAAGTACCTCAAGAATTTTTACAGTGTGGATTAGTAAATGATTCGATAATCTAACCGATGATAGCAATCATGGCTAGACTTGGTAAAAGCATGAAAACAAGATAGATAAACCATGAAAGACATGACTATTAAGAAATTGAGAGTACCGGAAATTCGAATTTTTTCTTTGCTTTCTGCAGAAGCTCAATTGCATCCGTGTAAGTCAGCTGAACAAAGTTTTTCTCAACAACGTCCTGTTGGACATATGATTTAAGAGAAACCCAAGCATCAGAAACGTGCACTAGTATATACCATGTAAAGGGAAATGTCGACGGCCCTACGGTATATAAAAGTAGTTCAAAATAGGTTAGAAGTCTCTAGTCTAAAAGTTGAGAATCTTACACTTAGCCGTTTGATTATTCCTGGCTCAATCCATTTATTGAAAAAATCCATATCTTCCTTGCAATTCTCTAAGACGTATTCAACCTTTCAAATTACAAGAGACACCTTGGATTGAGTACAAGGAAAATTTTAGTTTTTGTAATAAACTGATAATAGATGTGAAAAGTTACATACTACATACTGGAGATACGCAGCCGCACAGGCCATGTCATCGTCTAAGTCGGCAAATGCAAGTTCTGGTTCAATCATCTGAAAAGGAAACTAAATATTAAAATACTTCTCCCATATCTGATATGAATTATTAATCACTAATTTGCTTAAGGAAATAACAAAATATTGATGAAAACTGAACCTCAAACTAATAAAGAGAAATACAAATATACCCAGAACTCCGCCAAGTGCCTAGAAGTGTTTGAATTTTCTGCTCTAAATGTTGGACCAAATGTATACACCTGGTAGAGAGCAAATTATTTTGTCAGATTTCAAAGGAATGAAAATCTAAAAGAAAAAGTGCAACAGTGAAATGGTTGGGACAAGTTGAAGTTTGAGGATTAGGGAACATAGGTATTAATTGGGACGGATATAAAATCAGAAGAAATGGGAGGGATATACATCAGAGAGAGCAGTTGCATATGCTTCAGCATTCAGTTGCCCAGATACTGTTAGAAATGCAGGTTTCCCAAAGAAGTCCTGCCAAGGAAAAAAGCACGTACAAAATATTTACTGTACCACATAGAAGTTTGGTTCAGTTCAGCAGAAAAAATTGACATGCTTCAGCAAGTCTCAGAAAACCAACTTTCTAACAAAATTAAACAATTAAGTATGAACAATTACCATGTAAAATGTTTAGCACAACCATGCTTAGCGCCCGTCTAGGAGGCAACATATGAGGCATTAATGATAGGTTGAACAAAAATTCATACATATGTGTGACGCAATGGTGATGAACCCCAGTGCTGCGATATAGCATTCCTAAATTATATTGTTGCTTCATATAAGAAAGACAGATTATGGGTACAACATAATCTCCCTCAATCATGTCAGACTAAAGAAACATTCATTTAGTAGTACGAAATACACGAAGTGCTGAATTACTGAACTTCTTGCACTAACATTTTATTTCCTGGTTGAATAGAAAGAACGAGTGAGCACAGTAAGCAGCTTCCCATCCTAAACCTTAGACCTCATATTATCACTAACGAACCCAGTGGACTTAAAAGACCGAAATCATATTGCAATACTGACTGTAAAACACTATTGCACTCTCACATATATCATTTATTGTATTAACTGACATCTAGGAAAGACTGAAGAAAGCTCTATGATTCTATCAACTCTCGTGCATCTGTATGCTCATTTATCTTTCCTTTTCCTTCTTTTTCTGCCACTATAGTTTCAATTGATCTGAGGTGCAGCTTCGGAAGTTTCTACTTTTTTGAAATTTTCTCTCTCAAAAACACCCATAGGTCTGAAGATTTTCACTCTTTAATGGTAATTTCTGCAGATTGGACCGCCATCAGAAAAGAAAATAATATTCTTCCGATCTCCCAGAATTTCTATCTGAGGTCATTATCTCAAACTATAGCTTCAATAGTTTAATTCTAGTGAATATACATAAATGCAATAAGAGTGATCTTTCCATGTGTATCATTTGTGTGAGGTGAGACTTGAAAAGGGGGGAAAAAAATTCCTCGAATCTGAACCCAGCTAATAGCTAACATGTTTAACTAATTCCTCATAATTGTAGTTCTCAGTGCGTTCATACTTCCGATCTCAACCGTTGAATCTCCACTTATTATGAACTGAAATTCATGCTAAGTTCAATAGATATTGGAATCTCATTGGACATAGAGGTAGAGATTGGAAAACTTAAGAGACATCATTTAGTTAATTTTACTTGCAATTACATATTGTTCTCAGAAATAATATGGAAGGGAACTATTTGCATAAGAAATCAGACAATTAATATTGCAATAGCTGGGCTTGACACAAAGAAAACTGAAGGAAGCTATTGAAGCTTCCCAATGATATTAAGCCCATGTTATCATATAACTTTATTTCAAAACAGAATTTGGTCAAACCAAATCACATCCTCATATCATACATGTACCAGTTATTTTGAAACAGAAATAGATTGTTTACAAGAGCTAATATTCTGCAGATTAGCCAATTTCTGATAGCACTAAAATGCCAAGCAAGTGAATTGCTGAGATTAGCGGGCTGAACAGATAATTAACTGGATGGCATTAGAACATAAAAAGGAAAGGAAAAAATGAATACCAATTTGATAGTGTAATACTCACTTGAGACCAATCAATTAAGCCATCTTCAGTTTTAGGTATAGCATTGACTGGAGACTCGCCAACTTCTTCGGAGGTGGGAACCTTTGTTTGAAAATTTAGTGATCAGATGCAAGAAATAACTCTCAACAGATAAAGGCAATATTTACATGATCAACTTCAAATATATGGATATAGCTCTCAGATAGTGTTAGCAGATGCTAAATCCAAACTGCACTGATTGTGCTCCAGTGGCAAGCATTCTAGGTTCATGCCATAAATCAAAAGTTTGATAGAAAGGAGCACTTACAAAATAAAATAATTGAAAAAAAAGGAAAACTGTTTGAAATTGTTTCAAACCAACATATACATATCACTCTCTATGGAAAAACTGAAAGAAGGGCAAGTCATCAAAACGTAGCATCTCCAATGCAAATGTGGATTGGAGAGTGATGCGGAGGAGAGGGGTTGAGAAAAGATGATTATCTTAATTGAAGAGGAATGGAAAGCAGTGTAGGAAAAAAGAGAGGCAAAAAGTGAAAACAAGGAGAGAGATAGAAAGAAATTCAAAATGATGATAAAATAATAGTGGAAAATGTGAGGTTGCATGTGGGAATATAGACGTGGCACGGGAAGCAATGAAGAAAAAGTGGAATGAAGGAGAGAAAAGTGATTTAAAAAAGGGGAAATTAAAAAGTAATAAAGAAACACATGGGACGTGCAAGACTTTTGTTTCTTTCTCTTTCATCATTGGACATTGTCCGCATTTTTGTGAATTGAAGATGCTCATGAATTGTTAGGACATATGATCAAGTTCGGAAAAATGTTATATGCAAAAGGAGAGGCCTGCAGATTTCATGAACGAGAAATTTTACATTTTCAAAGAGGCCTGGAATAGGTTTCCAGTGTCACTACCCCAAACCCCCACCACCAACGCCCCCCCCCCTCTTTCCTTCTTTTGGGGTTTTAAAAAGGAAAAGTCAAATGAATGCAAAAGTTGATGAAAAGACACATAATTGCATGGGCAATGACAGAGCTGTAATAATTGGAATATATGCAGCTCATGAGAGATCTATAGATAATTGCCAAAGGAGATAGAATATGAAAGCATATAATGGTCAGCGCAACAGCATACCAAAGTGGTCACACAAAATTGTTCGCCCGCTCCTTCACAGTCCGAAGCAGTAACAATAGGACTAGAGACCCACACAAAGCCATTTTCTTGAAAAAATCTGTGTGTAGCATAGGCCAGAGCATTCCGCACCCTTGCAACCTAACCAACTTCCAGATATAAATCGCAAATCCCAAATTATCATCGACTATAAACGTTAGTTGTGCAGGACACAATTTATAAAGAAAATGGGATTTAACATGTTTTCTCAGAAAATGATGGGTTGGGGGGGGGGGGGCTGAAAGCAAATACTGAGGATATCAGCATGTTACCAGTCACAGGCACAACATTGCAATTCACCGATGGCAGACAAGGATATAATTCATAACAGAATGGGGTATGATTGACCTCCAGTAGTCATAGTATACATAAAAGATAATACTAAACAATAATCAACAAAGATTACATTTTCTCGCAAAAATTTAAACAGGCAAGAAATTCAGAAATTAGGATTACCAAATATAGCATTCCAAATCACTAGTATACCACGCACTAGTACTGGATTAAAAACATTGTAGTATAATAGTAGTTTCTTAAGTTTAATTGAAGGTGCTTGTCATGCTGAAATGTTAGTGAAGTGATGGCCGAAAATGATCTAGAACCAACATGACGTGGCCCAATAAAAAAATACGTGTGGCCCCCTTCCTGCCACTTGTCCCCCCATATCCTTCCAACTTATAGAACCAACCAGTTTGTTCAAGAACTGGACTGACCTGATGACAAGATTCAAATTTCTCCTTAAAAAATAAAAGGTTACATGCGAGCAGAGCTGGTTACAGGACCCTCAACTAGCAGCAACATGATGCTTTTCGCCAACAAGAATCAAAACGTAACATGAAGTACGCTTATGATAAATATCATGTATTCACGGACCTACCAAACATGCTCAAAATTGGAATTTTACTACACTAAAGCATGTAACAATCAAGCAGTGAATCACATCTAATTTCATTTACTTTCAATGATCAATTCAAATACTATTTCATTTACTTTCAATGATCAATTCATATCTAATTTCATTTACTTTCCACGGCAATGAAACAGAAATGAAAATTTTCCAGAACCTATTTTGTCATTTCTGTAGCAAATAAGATATTTGTGCACTTCAAAAGTACAATAATGTAATATGCATATAAAACAAAAGCAGAGACATACCGCACCAAAAGTATTCGTTCTGGGTCGAAGATGAGCTTTTGTTCTCAAAAATTCTCTGCTCACATTTTTCTTCTGGATAGGGAAAGTAGGATCACCTTTGCCAATCTACAAAAAGAACAAATATCTAGGATTATACACAAAATTGAATGGCATAAGTTGAAAAATAAATCCATACAAGGTAATAACTGGATTAACTTGTCTAAGTTCACAAGTCCTTCATGCCTACAGAACGTTCTCATCATAAGAGGTTCGTTTTTTTTTTTTTTTTGGAGGCAGATCTAATGGTTTATTTATTTTATTTTTTCCCTCAGGGACCTGCTGGGCTCATATGCCAGCATTAGTGCAAAACTTCTTGTATTTACATTTACTAAACCTTGTTTTATTGAATAAAACAGTACACAAGGATGGTGGTTGATGGGTTGCCAATACGTGACAAGAATTATATAATTATGAAAAAGAAAACATGAGATCACATGCATAATATGGCTATGTGATAGAATGATTTGATAAGAGAGCTTAATATATCACTAGAACTGCTTCATGCACTTGTGCAGTTTTCCATAATCTAGTCTAAATACATTTCACGTGGTCTCCATAAACATGTACTACCACACAGTAGACAATAGACAATTGCTATCATTATTCTCTGCTCTCAGCATCACAATTCACCCATCTGACCCAGATCTATATTTTTACTGCTACAAGCTTATGTTTTGTTTCCCAAGTAGGAACATAAGCAGCCAGAATGCATGTTGCCCACCTTTATTTTTTTGAATACAGATTTTCAAGAACTCTTTTCGAATTCGGGGACATCATAAATATAGTACCAGCTAAATTTATTTATATAGAAGTTGAAAACAAATTATCTTACACTGCTACATGAGGCCCATCTAAGAACACTAATCAAGTACCAAGATTGTAAGTGGAATTACATGCCCCTCATATCTGATAGTAATAAAAATGCATAAAACCAAAAGAAACTAAATTAATACTGCCCAGGTTGTATAATCAAAACGAAACTATGTCCTCCATGGATCAGAATTATTTCAAAGTTTAACCAAAGAGATGTAATTTACCGTCATAAGCTTCTCAACCTTCAATTCTATTTTCTGCTTTGCTCCTTGACTGCTAACTATTGTACCTTGTATCCACACAGATGCACCAGTTGAAATCAATCCATTCTCCACCTACAAATAAGATATATAAGATAATACGTTGACAAATCACTCCACATAGTGAAGTCCAGTAGTACTGTGCAAAGACATGCCTAAGCAGACAAAGAACTTTAGATACATTATAAATTCCAGAAGGATTTGTAATACCTCATCATAACCTTCAGCATCTGAACTCATCACACATTGCATATTTGAAAAACACGAACCATCATTTACCTATTCATTCATCAATACGAAAACTCTGATTGCTCAAAAAGCTAAACCAAAATACTAGCATCATTTTCCTAGCAGTAAACCAAATCATCTTTCCAAGCAGAAAATAACCGCAAAAGAAGAACATTACCTCAATAAACGTGACGCTCCTCTGAGCTCTAAGTGTTTTAACCCAACCCCTAACCACCACAGTCTCCCCCAACAAATTCAACCCCTCGTTAGGCCCTCCTTTTATATCACCAATCTTGATTTTCTTCCGAAACTCGCCCACTTTTTTGTCCAAGGTCTCAGCTTTGGTCGCCTCCCCTGAAGAGATGGCAGAGGATATTACAGAGCAAAAGGCGCGCCGAAACAGCACGGACGTGGCGGAGGAAGCGGAGGAGAATGGGGGCAAGAAGATTGAGACAGGGGTTCTGAGTCTGTAAAAGAGAGGAAGACGGCGGACGGCAGTAGCGGAGAAGGGTTTAATGAGGCGGAGAGTTGTGGTGGCCGGAGAAATAGCCACTGCCATATTGTTCACTTCAGCTAACGTTCTGTGATATGCTAAGGCTATATATTGTGGCCACTGTCTGCCTCACGCTTTTGGGAAAGTTTAGTAATTTTGGGGCAAAAAATAATTCATATTTTGTATAAAGAGAACTTCAAATATTTTGAGAAATTCGTTGGACGACGATGGTATTTGATGTTTACGTCAAGATGACGATGGAATTTGATGTTTAAGTAGATAGATGATTTTAAAGGAGCAAATTCAAATGTGACGAAGAGATGAGGAGAAAGGCTTATTTTGAAGATGAACTACAACTGGTCAGACTCTGCTTTGGTAGGAGAGGAACCACAAGTGCATGAAGAAAAAGAAAGGTGAAATAGCGAGTAGTGATATATTGCCACGGTAGATCATTTTCAATGAAATAACAATGTATTCTTTTTCAATGCGTAACGAGAAAACCTTGTGTGCAGTTAGCATATTTAACCCGGGATGAAGAATCATAAGGTATTTAATTAACTCAGGATCAATAATCATATAATAAGAGTTATGAAAATATTTATCGTTACTTTTTATTTTTATTGCTTAGTTATGTCCAAATCTAGCTAGTAGTAGTTTCCTATTGTTATTATCTTGTTTGATTGTGAAGTTGGCCTTTTAGTTACATTAACAGTTCAAATTGTATCGATAAATGATAGAGTGAGGGGAGCATACTCCTAATTTAACCTCAGCACAAGCGTCGCCAATTCCAGGGAAAGTAAAGCAAAATGTCAAGCTTCTTACACTCATATTGCCCCGAAGGGTGATAGCCAAAAATTAATAGGCCATTCAGAACCAACACACTAAAAAAACAGGTTCGTTGACGCCCATCTTTCTATTGCAAATTTAACCGACAAAATGAGTAGCAAAATAGAACCGGCCTAAATCAAGTCCATGAATCAAATGCTGCATTATACTATGAATTCAAGTAGGAAAAAGGCATTAGAGAAAGCTTGGAAATGTAGCAAAATCATTCTGCAAAATCTCATTGCAATAAAGGTGGAGCGAGAACTCCAACTATAGTAACTTTATGCTACTATTATATCTCAGGATTCTTTTGACTTCTCCTTTCATGTCAATGGGTTCTCACGGATTTTGATTAAGATTTAAGAGCCTTAGGGTGACTTTGTAATATTGTGACACCCTATTTTTTTCACATGAAATCATTATTGATTTTATGCAATAAGTACTAATTTCATATGTGGGTCTCTGCCCTATAGGAGAGAGGGTGTCTCTAGAACATGACTCGGGTTCTCATACAACATCTTTTCCTTATCTTCAACCTTGATTCATTAGAATTTTCATCTCTGATTAATCTTGAAAGTTTGGGACAATAGAATGAAGCATCCACTGCCTGCAAAGTACACATTTCTCTAGATGGGGTGGTAGTATAACAATAGCTATAAAATGATGTATACTCCATAATTGAGATTGCCATTGCCACTGAAGATCGTTCTAATGAATATTTGTTCGCAGAACAAGACCCTATCAAGTTGAGATAGTACACGAGTAATGATACATTGCCTACTCCAACGACTAGTACAAGAGTAATAATGATATTATTCAAATGCATATTCATAGATTTTTTCGTGTTTTCTTGTTTACTCACCAATAACTACAATCTCACCAATAGGTTTTCTGTAACTATTGGTGAGAAAACCTCTCTTACAATCGTCGACAGCTATTGGTGAGAAAACCTCTCTTGCACTGTCTTTTTCTAGAGCTATTGGTGAGAAAACCTCTCATATAGTCAATGATTAATTTGGGATCAGGAATCTCAATAAAAATTATGAAAATATTTATCAACTATGGATGAAAAATCTCGACTTGGAACTAAAAAAAAAAAAAAGTTAACTATAGGAAACGGACTAATAGATAAACTTTGTAAAATTGTTAGCCCTAATCATTAATTTTTATTGCTTAGTTAGTGTTCCAACCGCTCTTATCTGGTTTCATTTGTGAAGTTGACCTTTCAAGTTTTTATAAGATTGTCACATTTGAATGACAGAATGAAGTACAACTCTCATGCAAGTGCGACTGTCTGTTAGAAAAAGGAATGATCCGTTGAGTTCATGATTACTCTCTTGATCTATTGGAATGATCCGTTGAGTTCAGAATTACTCTCTTGATATAATAGATCAGATTGCAGCAATATCAACCCATTTTCTTCCATTAATTCCAAGAAAAGAATTCAACAATTACTCAATCTCAAAATCAAAGAACTATTCATACACAATTATTTGAAACCGTAGTCCGCAAAATGCTATGCTTCTAGAGCAAAAAAATAAGTGTCATGATGGTTGATATGCTAAAATGTGTACATTTTCTATTTAAGATCAAAAGGGGGAATTTGGTAGGCTATTAAGAAGCAGCAAACTAGAAAAATACACATTCTGTTGAAAAAAGAAGTTGAGGCCCATTTCTTCAATGCACTTTTAACAGAGAAAATGAGTAGCAAAATTGGAACTGGCCTAAATCGCCTAAATCAAATCCAAGTGGCCACGTGCCATATGTATGGCACTCAATGGCTTTAGCTAGCCGACATTGTAAGGTTGGGTTGAAGTGCACAACTAAACCATTAATATAATTATTCTTCAAAAAAAAAAAATATATACAAGTAAAAATGAAAAAAAATTTGGGCCGGTGGAGCTAAGCCGAGTAAGGCCCCTCCTTGGCCATGCCCATGATGGCACCATATGGTACCATCTCCGTTCCTATCAGCATGGTTCTCAAACAGTACCTTTTCCTACTTTTCTTCGACTTCGATTCATTATTTTCGTCTCTGATTAATCTTGGAAGTTTGGGACAATAGAATGAAGCAGCCCAACCTGCAAAGCACCATATTTTCTCTAAGATGGAGTGGTAACATAGCTA
>CAVNYN010209715.1:0-10075 GCA_963692815.1 Nyctanthes arbor-tristis
GTTGAACCCAACACCTTGAATACAAAGACATGGTACTTCACCAACTAGACTAGCTTGACTTTTGGTTATTACATTGCTTTTATAATGTATATTATACAGATTATTATAACTATAGTGACGAATATCTTCACTATAACAACGATTTTTCGTTACTAAATACAGGAACAAAGACGGGAAATTTTCTTTCCAATTATATAAAGACAGTATTTATGGGTCGTCATTTTAGATCAGGATATATAGCGACAACTTTTACGCGTCGCCTCTATAGATACCAATATACATTGGCGATATCACTTGTCGTTCTGTAGATACATCCTACAGCGACGACATTATGATGTCACCGGTATAGGGTAATGACTGCCGCGGTGACTTAAAATCGCCACTGTAGCAAACATTATAGTAACAACATCTGACGTCGTCGCAAAATATCGCCGCTATAGCTCCTATTTCTTGTAGTGGCATCCTAAGGAGTGCACACCAGGTATAGACCTTGAAAGGATACATGTTTTAGTGCATGCTTGAGTGATTTCATAGCTCCGAGCGCAAAGCAATTTATGAGTTCTATTTAACTGCCATGATGATAGTGAATATTGATTTATTGATCCGTATTTCCTCGTGTTGTATTGGAAGTTGCCTTTTACTATATTCGCATCTAGTATTATTCTTGGTCGACACAAGACTTTTCAAATAATGACACCAGCTTGATGTTGCATGAATTGACCTTGTTTTTCTGCCTATTATTGCATAGAACCACCTTCTTGACATGTTTCATCAGTTTCATTGGAAGCTGCTTTTGTCTACCAATATGTTAGAAGGGTGAGCTTACAATGTCTACTCACGTTAGCAGGTTCTCAAATACAAGAAAAATGGAATCAAACTCAATTATGAGCCTTCTCTTTCTTTTCACCTACAACTCATCAAGAAGCCTTTCCTAGGCTATTACATTGTTGCTAGCTATATCCATCTCAATATTGGAGAGCAACCAAAAACTTTTGCAAACACTTACAATTTTAATACCTAACAATTGATATGTTAAAGCCAACCAAAAACTTAGAGGCAGCCTGAAATTTAACTCCCAAATATGCAGAAAAATTCAAAGGCAGAAATTTACAAAATTCCAAAACTTAAAAATGCAGAAATTTAACTCCCAAACAATTTCAAGCATAAAAGCTAGGGTTTTTCATAACTTAAAATTGCAACAATCAGGGATTTCACAACATATATTTGAAAAGCATATCAAAATTAAACTTTCTCTGCACCTGAAATTCCAGTATTTTTAAATATTTCCCATAAACCCTCTTCTCTTTCTTACAGCTCTGGAACTCTAAAAACAAGTGAGAGATTTAAGTTGGACTAGAGTTCTCTTCATTCAATTAAAGTAATATTGAGAGAAAATGGAAGAGTTACCGTTGTCTTTGGGAAATTCAAATTGAGGAACTGGAGAAGACTGGAAGAGAGAAGGGGGAGACATCTGCCTGTTTTTTTGCTTTCCCTTTTTTTTTAACAATTGTCAAAGACTAGTCCCGAAGTCAAAGGCCATAAAAAGTATGTTTTCTGGTCACCCGGCCATTTGACGCCATTTCCATGAGAGGGAGCGACCCAGAGAGAGGATTAACGGGTTCACACCGAGAATACGTTTTCCGCGTTCTGGGCTTGACTTTGTGTTTGGGCTTGCGAAGGCTGAGAACGATTATTTTTCCATGTTACATTCCTTTCAGTGATTGCCCACCTCGTTTTCAAGAAAACATTTTCAAAAACAATCAACAGAACACGTTTTCATCGTTTTGACCGAATGAAAATAGAAAACACTTTGAGAATGCCAAACAGAACGACACCTTAGAATTTCATATGTATACAAACTTAATAGTTAATTGAGCTTACTTCCCCTTCCAGAAACAATTAAACAAAGTAGACCCTCCTCCAATCCACACTCCATAGCCACAGGCTATAGTTCGAATATTGAGTAGAACAAGAAAAAACTTAGTTGAGAATTTGTTACAACTTTCAAGAAATTTAGGTTCAAGCCACCAACAAGAACCCAGGGCCAGCCCTATGAATTATAAGGCCCTAGATGACATTCAAAAAAGTGGCTTCCGACGTAGTGATAAATAATTATCTTTTATCATGAAAAAACATATAAAGTGAACATCTAAACAATATATGTGTTATCATCAAAATGCATTACCATGTGTGGACAAATTACCTAAATATTGCACGTCTTGTATTTTTAGATGCAAAAACACTAATCAATCGTTCACAATCTGATCTTTCAATCATTTCTTTTTCAATAGACAACATTGCCAAAACATTTAAATAAAATCATCCAATCATCCAAACCATTCAAGTTTTATTTCATATCAAACAACTACAGCTGAGAAAAGGAGAAATGGTCACCCTTTTCCAATTACACCGTCACGGAAAGAAAAGAAACTAATCTAATAATCACAAAAAATAGCAGCAGCCAACAAGAGGTAGGCACCCCAAAGCCATCAAAAGAAACTATGCCAACAAGCGCCAGGTAGAATATAACAGCAACCAATTTCAAAACAAAATGCCAACATTATACTTAGTCACAATATTCCTAATTCGAGTTAATAAATATTGTCATCTTTATTATTTCAAAGACTTCCTAGTTTTCATTTTCACAAGGTTCTCTATAGGCTTTTTACAACAAACAGCAGCACACTTTTTCCCCCTTTAGTTTCTTATCTTTGCCATTTAGCCAATTCTTCAACATATATATAAAGCCATCGACAACCCATGTAACTCTAATTCGATTCATTAGCCTATCCTCATACTTTGCTTTGTTTCTATCCGCCCAAATAAACCAAAAACAAACTAGAGTCTAGATGGAGACATCTAAGTATACCATTATTGGAAGGGCAATTCATACACCAATTCAAAAACAATGCAAAAGGATGAGCAAAGTACCTCAAAGGGAATCAGTTAAATAAGAAAGGCACCTACAAGAGGAATATATGACAATTAAATTGATAAACCAATATCAGTCTCAAGGGAAGTTAGTACTTTCATCTGCTGTAGAAGTTCGAAATTACTTGATTCCATTTCCAAAGCAAGCATCTCAAAGGCAGTCTTCTTGTAATGACCCGCTCTTCTATTTACAAAGTTCAAGTTTTACCCGTCAAAGTCAAAAGTGGAATAGTCAAGTCAAAGTCAAAATTAAATAATTTGGGTCAAAATTAAAGTTATCAAATGGGTTTAAGAGGAAGAATTAAATATTGAAGGACTTATGAGTAACTAAGTTTTTACTAAGGACCAACTTATAGCATATGAAGAAGTTCAGGGATGTGGTGTGCAATTTCCTATATTTATATGTGTTTTGTCTTTGGTTTGGTAAATGTTGGGGGGGTGGGAGAGCCAACGCCGAAGAAAAGGAGAAATGGGAAGAAATAGAAAAGAAAAAGGAAGTGAGGGATTTTGACTAGTTGGTGTAGCTTGACCTTGAGCACTTGATTTCTTTGTGCAATTTCATATAGGTAAACGAAAGAGTTATTTTTGGGGTTTATATATTTTCTTATGGGTGTTAAATTTATGGGTTATTTTTATGATTTGAGGTTAAATAATTGGTGTTTATGTTCTAAAGATGATGGGTTTTAAATTGTTAGCTCTTATTATATATTGTGGGTTGATTTTCATAAACTCTAGAAATTGAGAAATTGTGGATATTATGTAATGTGATATTTAATGATGATATATTAATAAAGTATGGAATAATGTGGATGAGCATTATTAAGTCGATGTTAAAAGGTGTTCGTAGTAATTAAAAATAAATGGAGATATGTATAGATGAGATGTTGATGAAATGGATTTGACAATCATTTTTATTTGTGTATGAATGTAAGTGTATTAGAATGTAACATATAGTTGGTAAGAACTGGAATAATCACATAAAGGAATTGAAATGAATCTATGGTGAATATATGAATAATGACATAAAGGAAAAATATGTGTTAAACTATTAAGTTGTGAGCACTCAAAGAAGTGAAATAAGTGAATTGGAAATAGATAAAGTGGATAAATGGGAAAGTGGAAATAAGAGAAATAGTTTGTGAACATGACATGTTAGAAACAAGGTATAAGGCTAAGTTGGAATAAAATCTATTGTGATTAATTAAGGGATTGATGTTATGTAAATTTTGACGACAAAATTTAATGGGGATCTTATTTATGTTGTTGATATTTATTCGATAATATTATGTGACATTTTATAACATGATGTATTTTAAGGATTATTTTTGGAAGTATGATTTGGTATATATATGTTACTTGGTGATGATGACATGATATTGAGATACTAATGAGTAAAATGGATGAGTCCATATGTGGGTAACAATTGGGTGATTGAGAATTTTTATGAACAAGTAATCTTGGTTCTAAGAAAGTAAGTGACATTATATATATCGGATATTAAATTGGAATTGTTAAATTATGGTTCAAAGTGATGACGAGCCAGTTGGAAAGGCTGACTAGTCAAATGAGCTATGGTCTCAACTCTGTGAGTGGAAAAATATTTGCCAAAGATTAAGCATGTTTTCATTATAGCATATCAAATGTTTTATTGTCTAAAAGCCAAGCATGATTTCTTTGTTATTATGGTAATATGTAAAATTCATAAAATATTTGAGCATGATATATTATCTTTAGAATGTGATTTCAAAAAGGAAATAGTTATCTTATTACATTAAGAATTTTCATAAAAGTATATTATGTCATGTTATAAGATTCTTGAGAAAAGCATAGTATACGAATTGTTTTCAAAACCACCAAAGTACCAGTGTGATCTTTACCCGCTCTACGTTGTGTGATTTGTTCCACGATGTATTGACTAGTTCAGTGATTAGATCCCGCTCTACATTGTGTGATGCATTCCACGGTGCATGACCAGTTATATGTAGGTCTTTGAGACCCATCATCATACACACATAGGCTTTGGGCTGTGTACGGTGGTGTTTGACTTTGGGGATTACTCTGCACGCGTATGACCAGTTATTCAGTTACTTAGTTATCAGTATCACTCAGTTCTGAGTAGTATTGTAACTTCCCAAAAAATTTAACCCCGAATTAAGCTACGTGGTCAACGGTGATGGCATAATTGTTCAAATTACATTTGAAGATCTCAAGGTTGAAGTACAAATGACAATCAAAGAAAGAATTCAATTCTTGATTGCAGAAAAATCAAAGTTCGGTTATGAAATTACAAAACGACACAAAGTTGAAGGATTTCTTGAGTAATAAATAAATAGGCCAGGTTTGGCCACATAACCCCTTCAAGCAAATGGTCTCAAACACGCCACGTGTCTTGCTCCTATTGGTGTAACTCAAAACTTAATTAAAAACAATTGAATTCTAACTATTTTATGAAGGGCATTGGGGTCCTCAATCTTCACCAACAAACCACGTAATCCCCCTCCCTCCCGAAAGCTCCCAAATTCGTCCAACGTTGGGAATGGTGGAGAAACACATACCAAAACCCACCAAAATACCTATTTATCTCCTGAAAAAGCCTCATTGTCATATATAGATAGATCCTAACTAAAAAATTTGGCTTTAATTGAGGAATATCAAGGGCTTTAATGACATTTTTCCACTTGGGATTATTCGAGGAATCTTCGAGGTGAGTAACACATGTCTTTGGCTCTATTATTTTCTATCTCTTGGCTCTCTCTTTCAACACTCCCTCTCTCTTTTGGAACCCGTGCCTTCCTTTAATTGCATTTGGTTTTTAATGATTGATGGTGCATCATTGCTTTGGATAGATCATTGTTGCTTGTTCTTGGGCATCGTTAGTGGCGCTATCTACTCGTTTTGTTTTGCATTGTATTTGTATTGCTTTGTGGCATTATAATCTTGGTATGTGGTCTTGGTCATTTTGTATATTTGATCGTATGACTTACAGGGTAGAGGCTAAACTAGTGATGTGTCTGAACTTTGTATCTTTGTCAACTTGTGATCTTTCTTGCATTGTTTTGTGTGGGTCAATACATGTTATTCATTGAGTGCTTTGTACTCACTCTCCATTTTCTACAATCCTATAAGTATTTAATTTAGAGCTTTATGGCCAGATCGTCCCAAAGGATGGAAAAGATACATGTATGTGATCGAGATTTTAGTGTGTGGCCGAGGTTTTGTTATGGGTAGCCTACAATACACTTAATTATCAGAGTACGCAGCGAAAGCGTCTAATACTTTTGAATTGTATTTGTAGAGTCTCGCCCTCGATTTTGAATTGAGATATATATTTAAACGCTTCCACTACTGATGCTTCAAGATAATATGGTTATAAAATTGGGGGCGTGACAAGTATGCCTTATACATCGAGATTACTCTGTACATGCGTATTAGGGCTCAACGGTACTCTTGGTGTGGGTTTTTCAGTTATCAGTATTTATATAAATTTTTAGCTAGTTATTCAGATCTCTTTTAGAACTCAGTTACAGTTTACGTATTCAGATTATATGATTCAGATAGCAGTTTTAAGCTCAGTTGCAGTATTATTAGCAAAAAGTTATTATCTTGCACTTAAATGATTTCAGCACTGTTTGCATGGCATGCAGTTTTAATATTATTTAAACTTAGATTTCAAGCTCAGAAGATGTTTGCAAAACATTTTTATAACTCTCAGCTTTTAAGTTATATCTATGTATTACAAAGGTCAGCAGCTTTTTAAAAATAAATAATATGGAAATGTTTACATATGTATTTGCAAACTTATCCACTCACTGAGTTATCAGCTTATATATTTTTTAATGTTTTTCTTATAGGGAGGATCGAGCTTGAGCTTCTATTGGATTGCCCGTGGAGTTCTCAGCCAGCAATTATTGTGTTGCATTCATTTAATATTTTCTTTTTATCTTTTGAATCATAGTCGGAAATTAGTTTCCATAAGTCATTGTTTTCAAGACTATTCAAATTCTACGCAATTTGATTTCTCTATATGCATTTTGTTATTGATAATTGCTTTGAAGTTAAATACGTTGAAAGATGTTTCACTTTCATATCTTGGTTATTGATTAATTTATTGAAGGTAAAAGTGTATGTATTTCATTTTATATGATTTGTACAGATGAGGTTGTTTCTATTTTCATGCTAGGTATGTCCTATTTACGTAGGAAACTCTGCCAAAATTTTTTATAAAATCATTTTAGTTTAAAAGTTTGCGCAGTTTCAAGTTAAGTTTTCGGTTGCCTTGGTGGTGGGTCCCGATCAAGCTAGTATCCATCTGTCGGCGCACGCCACGTGTCAGGTCTAGTAGGATGGCCTGGGACGGGGCGTGTCACTTACAATTCTTAAAATAACAGTAACCACTCATTACTAAGATTTCAGTTCTTAATTCCCCAACCGAAGCATTCTACTAAGTAATAAGTAATTGCCAAATAAATACGAAATTACCAATTGGGAATTAAGAATTTATTATTCCTAACAAGGTCTAAAGGAATTTAGGAATTAGGATTTAGGGTTAAGACGTAGGAACTTACAGTTATAGCTTGATCGTGAATCACAGCCGGACGGGCAGACGGGCGTCGGGCTTGCGATGAAGGGTGTCGGAACTCGGACGGCAAGACGGGGTGGGGGAGACTACGAACGTTCTTCTTCTGTAGCTTAGCGACTGTCCACACGTTCCTCTGTTCTTTCCAGCGTTTGTCCTTTCAATTTGTGCCTCTTTTGTTTTTTGATTTTTATGTTTGGGGTTTTTAGAGAAGGGTTAATTTCACAAATCGTCCCCAACCTTTGAGTTAAGAACCGGTTTCATCCCAAACCTTTTTTTCATCCTCTACAGCCCCAACCTTTAATAAATGTACAAAAATCGTCCTTTTCGCCACTATTCTATAAAATTTTCAACAAAATGACAATTATAACCATTGAATTTTTTATTTTTTTTATAAAAAGGATTAAAAATAATTAAAAAATTAAAAAAAAAAAAAAAAGAAAACCCCAACCCCACCCCACCCACTCACTCTTACCCCAAGGTTGGCTGCCTAAAATGGAATGGCCAGCCGCCGAAATGGCAGCATTTCGGTGGGCAAAAAGAGAGGGGGGATTCACCCCCCCAATTTGTGCTGCATTGCTGCTAGAAAACGGCGGCACAAATGCTGCACTTTTCCGGCAGTCCAGCACAAATTGGGGGGTGAATCCCCCCATTTTGCTGCCTGAAATACAGCATTTTAGGCAGAAAATTCGGGGGAGAGGAGGGATTGACCACCCCGTTTGTGCAGCCAGTCCAGCACATTTTAGGCTGCTCTTCCGATCTGATTCACTTCCCATTTGTGCTGCCAGTTTGTTAGCACTTTGCTACCAGAAAACGGCAGCATTGTGCTGCCATTTTCTAGCAGCACTGCTGCCAGTCCAGCAACACTTTGCTGCCGGAAAAAGGTAGCATTTGTGCTGCTGTTTTCTGGCAGCAATGCAGCACAAATTGAGAGTGAATCCCCCCATTTTGCTACTGAAATGCTGCCATTCCGGCGACTGACCATTCTATTTCCAGCGGCCAACCTTGGGGTAGGGGTAGGGGTAGGGGTGGGTGGGTTTGGGATGGGGTGGGGTTTTCTTTTTTTTTTAATTTTTAATTATTTTTAAATCTTTTTTTAAAAAAATTAAAAAATTCAAGGGGTATAATTGTTATTTTGTAGAAAATTTTATAGAATAATGGCAAAAAAGACGATTTGTGTGTATTTATTAAAGGTTGGGGGCTGTGGAGGGTGAAAAAAAAGTTAGAGACAGAACCGGTTCTAACTCAAAGGTTGGGGAGGATTTGTGAAATTCCCTGTAGAGAAATACTGCCCATTGAAGTTTGAAATTGAAAAATACAGCTGAAAGCAAATTACCCGAAAAACTACGTCCTAACAAGCATGAAATACGGCCTTTCAAGGCCCAATTGTCAAGGATCCAATGGTTTTCACGGCGGGTCTTCTATTCTTTGATTTTGGGCGGTCTAATAAAAACTTTTATATATGGGAAAATTAGGTTGTACAATTTGTTTTTGTAGAAAATTAGAAAAATACGGCCAAACAGTGGACAACTTAAAAATATGGGGCTCCGTTGATTGCTTTGGCATGCCACTTTTGGATCTTTTGTTCTTTCATTCCACTTGTTTGTTCTTATAGGTTAAAGATATGTGAAAATCACATAAAATAAAATATTACTAAAAATAGAAAAAAAAGAAGAAGAAATTGATCAAACTCGGTAAAGACTAATTGGAATTGAATTTTCAGAGACTAATAATTAATCTCTTTCTTTTATACGATTTGACCTATTGTAATTTCTTGATTTGAATATTTGAAATATTCAGCAGAATAAGTAAGAATAAGAAATTCGAAAATCCTATTTTAATTAAGTGCATATCTTTTTTTTTTATTAACTTCTTTCAAAAGAGGTAAGATCCGGTGAATCGGAAACAATTAATTAAGACTTCAAAAACTTTTTATGGAACAGACATATCAATATGCGTGGATCATACCTTTCGTTCCACTTCCAGTTCCTATGTTAATAGGAGTAGGACTTCTTCTTTTTCCGACGGCAACAAAAAATCTTCGCCGTATGTGGGCCTTTTCAATTATTTTATTGTTAAGTATAGTCATGATTTTTTCAATTAATCTGTCTATTCAGCAAATAAATAGTAGTTCTATATATCAATATGTATGGTCTTGGACCATCAATAATGATTTTTCTTTAGAATTCGACTACGAATCACACTTTTACCACTAAACTATATCCGCTACAATGTGATTATTGTATACAAATAGATCTTTTGTCGAACAGGGTAATTGGGCATGATCAAGATAGGATCGAATCATCATCAAATTGGTTAGATCTAAAATAATAACATACCCTTCATATGAGATGATCCCACTATACATATTGATATACCTATACACCCACCGACTTTACATTTTAACCATCCAGTGATCCCGATCTATTTGAAACTAGCTAGAATTCATTTACTCATAGATCTTTTTCTGCAGGCATAAGAGCTTTTTCCTTTATGTTCGGCGGAAATCACATGTTAGACCATATTTCTCGAAATAGATATCTGTGTTATGCTACAAGTCTAAGTTTT
>CAVNYN010209717.1:0-30899 GCA_963692815.1 Nyctanthes arbor-tristis
TAAAGGCAGTAGCTTTTGATTGCTAGCGTCGGATTTGCACGAAAAGGAGAGTATTTTCTAGGCAATTTGCCTATAATGTAATTCCAGGATAAATAAGTTCTGTGGCATGTTTCCGGATTTGGAGTTGACTAGAAAATAGAAACCTAACCATTCCCGAACAAAGGAGGGGGCCAGGAATTTTTTTTTTTGTGGGGGGGGGGGGTGGGGGGTAGAAGTAAAGAAAAGGAAAACATTTTCCTTTGTTCTGTGGGAAATGTGATTACTTGATCAAAATATTATTAAAAAAAGGAATTTTCCATGAAAAAAATGCCAATCAAACACCATGAAAGATTGAAAGCAAGATTTTTTTCTCTTTTTTTTTTTTTTTTTTGGTGGGGGGGGGTTACGTTTATATGAAAAATGTTGGTAATCAAACACACTTCTTTTAGAACAACAATCCTCAAAGTAGGAAATAAGTGTGTATTTGATTGGAGGGAAAAGGAATCGGAATCTATTTTCCATGGAAAATTGTTTTCCCATCTCTCCAATGGGAATTCATTTTCCTTGATTTCAAGGAAAATCTCCACTCTCGGAAAAAATTCAGGTACCGTACTCCATGCCAATGAAAATCCTACACGTGGGCCTCATTTTTTGGGACCCTTTAATCCATGTGTGGGTTGTTGATTGGTTAAGAGTACTCTGGACTACTAGAATTTTCTCTCACTCTTGTCCTAAGATGGAAAATGTTTTCCACAAAAAATGAAACTATGTTTGATTAGGCTAGGAAAATTTGGTTGGAAAATAGTTTCCAATCAAACACCCTAGATAACTTGTCCAGACGTGTCTGTAAACAAAAAGTTTTTCTCATCTTTAAGCCAGGCCAAACATATAATCTTAATAGATCCTTTCCCACTCTTGAATGGCTCTTATGATGCCGTGCACAGCAAGAACAATTCTGCTTACTCTATTATCACTTGCAGCCCGATCGTGTTACAGATTTCTGTAAGAAGAACAAGTTGCAACTCATCATAAGGGCACATGAATGTGTTATGGATGGATTTGAACGGTTTGCTCAGGGCCAATTAATTACTTTATTTTCTGCAACGAACTATTGTGGTATGCAGTTGTAAACTTTAAATGGTTCTCAATTTCATCTTCTGTTGCTTAAAATTATGTTGTCTAATTGAAAATGCTTCAGGAACGGCTAACAATGCTGGGGCAGTATTAGTCGTTGGTAGAGGGTTGGTTATTGTTCCTAAACTAATTCATCCGTTGCCACCTCCTCTTTTGTCCCCAGAGGCATCTCCTGATCGTTTCACAAATGATGCATGGATGCAGGTAACATCGTTTCACAGTGAAGTTTCATGTTGGTTGCCAAATTGGTTGCTGAAATTTGCTTTTTCTTTCAATTTGGTCGCTCAGTTTGGATCAATTAGTTTCTAAAGGATTGTCTGACATGGAAGAAATCTCCAATGTTCAAGACTTCCACGTTGAAATGATGCCATGTCAGATTGACATTTGACATTCCCATAGAAAATAAAATGGTTTTTATTTAAAAACTAAGAAACAGGAGAGAACAGGAAATGGCGAACTATAATAATCACTTTCAAACTATGAAACTTAGCACCTCTGTACAAGTTAAATGACCAACTATATATATATATATATATTTTTTTTTTTACACCATATGATGACTGTTAGGATTATTGATGCTAGAAACTTGGAATCTGGTTTTCTGTAGGAGCTTAATATTCAAAGACCACCAACCCCTACACGAGGTCGTCCACAGCCCAGCCTGGACCGAAACTCACTCGCCTATATTTAACATCACATGTAAGTTCATGGACAGTGGATGCGCTGTTCATAGTTGAAGACCGGAACTGATCCTCGATCGCTGCTAATTTCACAGGCGTAGAAAGAGTAATTGTTTTGTTGTAACACACAGATTGAGGGTGCTAGGTAATAGCTGTTAGACCATCTGGTGACCATTCGATTGCTTTGTAGAATTTGTACAGATATTATTGAACAAACATAATGTACCGCACCCTTTTCTGAGAACTGGAAGAATATAGGAAGGAGTATTTTTACCAGTTTTGTATTGTGATTACAAGATCCACAGAATAATTCATGTAAAGTGAACAGAGATAGTTGGGTGAGCAAATCTCCCCACGTACCTGTGTTATTTATATTTAACGGTCTTTAACGGATATAAGAATAATCCTTACCTTGAAACTTCGTCTAACAGTTATTACATTAGAATGAGAAATTGACTTTCAATTTCCTAACATTTGAAACAATTACAAAGTTTTTAATGTTGTATTACGCAATTAACGAAAAAATTAACATCTCTAGTTTTTTTGTTTCCCCTTTCAAAACATTTATATCGAAGTGTGACTTTCAATTTCCTAACATTTGAAACAATTACAAAGTTTTAATGTTGTATTACGCAATTAACGAAAAAATTAACATCTCTAGTTTTTTTGTTTCCCCTTTCAAAACATTTATATCGAAGTGAAACATGCAATTGCTTTGTTAATGTCTCTTATTATATTTTTTTAGTTGTCGTTATTAAATTAATACCCACAATGAATTATTCAATCTATTGTGCATTGATGAAGGATAGTAGGAACACAAATAGTTACACAATTATTTGCCAAAACACGATCATTACACGTGCCAGTACCAGTGCTAAAAGCAGGAGAGAACCAAAAAAGATGATGTCTCATTACACCTTTGGCATTTGGAAGGTGTCCTGAACTTCCGATCTCCCACGTACACAATTTAGCTCTACGTTGGCACTTGATTTCTACGATACAATGAACCAGCGGAGTCTCTGATGTCTCACTAAATTGAAAGAAATAAGCAAGCCAAATTCTCATATAAAAACCAGTCACTACATAATCTAACCGGCACTTAATATTCGTCATTCATGGTTCAGCTAAAAGAGAACATGAAATGAAATAAGATTAACCAACCACAATTTTTGAAGTTTACACACTATTTTACATAGATGGCTCTTGAACAGTGGAAACCTCGAGGAGAAACAGATGACTGGGAAACCACTGCCTTTTTTTGGAAGATCGCTAGCCAAAATCTCCTGCACAACAAAAATCAACTCTAGTAAACCAAATTTGAAACATACACTCCTCTCTGAGTTTTGCATGTTATTTGACTCGATAAATTAGCTTTAGGTAAGCAGCATGACTACATTCAATAAATGACCTTTGTGCCTTCAGCATTCTGCTTCCACAAGTTTGAAATTAGCCGTTAGTGAGCAGACGAGATTGATGAAATGAGCAAAAATGTAACAGCCTTGGGAAATTTTATAAGGAAAAAGTTCAATGAAACCATCTAGAAAGATTATAAGATAAAGCCAAAGAGCCAAACGATGATCTGAAAACAGTAATATAAGTTTGACAACTGGAACAGAGAGGAGAGCACAACCACGCTCTGAAGAGTTTAGTTGAAATGAACACGCCATCTGCTTTTGATGGATAAAGAACTAGTGGAAGAAAACATACATAACTCAATAATCGCCTCGATGTTAAGTGGAATATTTATTTCCATGCAGATGTTCCCTTATTCAACATGGTGCCTTAGAGGCAGATTGTAGGATAAATCAGGCAAAGCCTCCTTTCTATCCAATTAACAAGATCCCATCTCTTTGGAAATCATAAATCCACCTCTGGCAACATTTTCCTTAGAATATTGGCTTTTTACAGACTTCCACTAAGGAGCTTTCTCATTATCTTACATTTCCAGTGACTCTTGTCAGAATCTTTCTTCACATTCATAACATTATCGAGAAAGAAACTTAGCTTTTCTTCTCACGAAACATCAAGGTTGCGTTCTGATTAATGCACTGCATCATCTCAAGGTTTAACGTGAGATAACTGACCAATTCCATGATTGAAATTACTTGCATGTTTGGTAAATAGGACTGGACAATACAAGGATCCAAAATTTAATTGTTCTTTGCTGCCTTTTAATCGTTTTCCAGTTAAGTCCTTGCAAAATTAATCCATCAAGTTGCACATTTGCACAAATCATGAAAATATATACCTGGTGTTCTGGAAGTAGCTAAGTTCGCTGTTCCTTGACCAGAATGCAGAGTTCTCTATTGGCTCCTATTTTCCTCCCTAGAAACCTTCAAAGATCTTAGTTTTGCTGATGATCTAATTGAATGAATCAAAGGCATATCCTCATCCTCCATTTGTTTTCCATCCTCATCTTCAGCATCCTGATCAGAGCCACTGATAGATTCCTCTTCCTCACTTGAAGGTGGCTCATCAAAAAGTCTTTTTCCCCGTATATTTTGCTTCTTGGGTGGACGGCCCCGGCGTTTAGTCAACCCTTCTTTTTCATCTGCAACCCAACCCATAATAGTCATCCTTAGCAAAAGAAATTAAAGAAAATGCCCCCGTATAGCATTTTTCCACCATTCAATATAGGAAATACATTCTTTGCCAAGCTTACCATTTATGTTATTGAATTTGTTTATTTAAATTAAAAATTCAAATATTTTTAATTACTCAAAAGTTAGCAATGCGTTAATTATTTTGATAGCAAGGAATGAGTTACTCATAAAACAAGTATCCTCCGGAATTTTTTCTTGTTTTTAAACTTACCAAACTACTGTCTGTATCATTGAAGTTCTTAAATAGATAAACCAATCATACAACCAATGTACCACACCAGTAACATGAATAACTACAATTACTACAAAAGCATGTGATTATTCCCTCTCCTCGATCAGAGAAGACAGCCCTCCCATGTAGAAACTCATCCCCCCTCCAAGATAACATAATAAAATAAAACAAATCAGAAGCATGGAACCTTGAAAAGCTTCATTTTTAGCATATTTCTCACGAAGGGATTCCAGAAACATGTGATAGGGCCGCCACCCACTAGGATCTTGATCTGTCTTGACGTTCTCCATTCTCTTTTCAACTTCTCTCATACTGGTAACGTAAAAAAAAATTACTTATTAGCTGCTGAAATAGCAAAAAGTTTCCGATACTACACAGATGATGTTATGATGCATGCTCAATGTTCTAAAAACTGGCAGGGCATCGACCCAGAAAGGCTCAAGGTTTTTCGATGGTTGAACCAGTAAATGAAAAATCAAATAAATATACGTCCTAAAATCCGAGAAGATTAAGTTAATTAATTGGGACTCTATAATTTAATAGTCAACAAAAAGTGAAAAAGTAATAATAGAAAACCAGGGGAATACAAAACAAAATAACCAGAGAGCCTGAAAGAAAACCATTTCAGGTCAACCAATCCACTAATGAAACAGTGGTTGACCGGATTGAACACCAACTTTTAATACTTCTTGCCTGGTTTCTGGACCAATTTTCATTTCCCAACACTTGAACTCTAGTACAGTTCTAAGAACTTAAAGCTTGAGTGGTCGTTCTCAAAAGCTACTTACAAAGCAGACAATAAAAGCCACAAGATCTCCACAAGGACCCACAATCTCTTCATTTTGATCCTCAAAATGTAGCGGGTCCCAATGCTTATTGGCTAGTATAGGCACTGGGGGACCAAAAAAAAAGGGAACCCTCATAGTAGATAAAAGTCAATTCCATCAGGGCATCTCCGTCCTGGTACTCTAATTTGCGGTGCCAGCTACTCTAAAATACAATTTTGCACTCTATTTCACAAAACCTCTAGAACTCAAAAACTACTCCACATCTTTCAGTTGCATATTTTTTTCCTACTATTTTTCAACAACTAATATGTATTGAAAATTAATTAAGTGCGTATTCATTATTAATTATCACATGGAAATAAAACCTTCTACGAGTGGCGGAAAAATATGGTACAAATATGGTACGTGAAAAGGAATTCTAATGACTTACTCAATTAAAAAAAAGAAAACAAAATAAAAAAGGAAACCGGAATACAACTTAGTGGGTATATGGTTTATATTTTTGGAGAACTGATTTTGAGAAAAAGCGATTTTTTGGGAGAATACGTGGTAATGAGTAAGAAAGAGTTGTGAATTTATGTGCAAGATTATTGTAATAGATAAATGTGGTTGAAAATGAGTTTAGGTAAGAATTGATTTTGAAGAATCTCAGTCGATAAGGCCCTAAATTTTAGCCAACCACAACGGAGGAAAAAGGATGGCAAAATATGGAGGCTGGATTACAGAGAGAAAGGTCGACTGCCCATGGGTTGGAGATACCCCCAAGTATGAAAAATGCTGTATTACATGAGAGGCATATCCAAAAAGATAGTTGATTTAAATCTTAAGTGCAATAAAGATCCCACAACTTTGTCTATCTTATTTGTAGTTGTGATCGCACTACAATCATCAACATCACTGCATTCCTCATTATCTTATCAATAAATAATAAAACCCTATGTTTACATACTCAAACATAACACAATTTTATGTTATGTTGATAAATAAAGCCCTAATCATCCAGGATTTTATCTTTTGTGTTTCTTTCCAGTAATATTCTACACATTCAAAGAGATAGGAGAAGCATATGATAGTGAATAATTGACCATAAAAAAATGTGCAATTTTTAAAAGCTAATTCTAACCTCATCTTTACCCAACTCTGCAAATAAATGATAAATCTAGTAATGTTGAAGGGTTAATTCTGTATACATATGATCATAGACTTTGTTCTCGAGGTTGCCTATTTATGTATTCGAACTTCCTCCAATTTAATACATATCAAATTAATTATCAAAAGCGTATGCATAATAATAGTTTTTGACAGCTGCAAAACAAAATATGTCATACTGAATGATATTATGAACTGACATATATCAGATCTCTAATATGATCTGGTCCATGCATTCTAGACATGAATATAAATGAAAGGAAGAAAACTTACATTTCAAGAATATCAGCCATGGGAAGTCTTGATACAAAATGCAGCACAACACCATCCAGGAAAGATAGGTTCTTTGGAGCATCTGAAAATGCATAACTAATACCTTCTTTGACTATGTTCAAAATTTCTGACCTATACTTGTTTCTAGCAGCACCAACAAATGACCCAGAAAGCCGAGAGGCAAGATCTTTACATTTCTGAAATGACTTGCTTGACAATGATTTGTCATTGCTCGATGATGCTACAAGTAAATACCGCCGGTGGGACTGGCCAAAGAAGGATCGAAAGAAAGGAGGTGCTTATCAGCATAAAGAATTAAACTACAAAAAAATAAAAATGTAGTATGCAAACTAATATAACATCACCCTTTTTGGATCATTGGTACTCAAGAGTAATCCATCAAAATGAATAAAAAGATTTGTGAAATTTTAAGAATATTCAAAATCTGAAACGGGATTCATACCCCATACTTACCACTGTGTCTAAATGAAAGAGACTAAAAAAATAAAATCAATCATACATAGAAAACTTGAAGTTGCTTTATTAGCGTAAATGAGCTCACCTTCAACCATATTACACATAAGAGTAACGATAAAGTTCCATATTAGTTCACCAATTAGTTTACCAGTTGTGTATTAACAAGAATGATAAACCTGTCGATTAAGGCATTTAAATAATTTGAGCTTTAGATATTTTAGGGCTAAACTTGTAAAGCAATGAGCTAATTGGTAAACCAATAGGGAAGTGTAGCATTACTCTACACATAAATATCAAGTTAGGTCTATAATTCAAAGAGTTTTCTTTTCAGATCCAAGCAAAATAACATAACCTAGACAAACTCTCCAACACAAACGTGGACAAAAAAGTGGGGAGGGGGTGTTGGGGGGGGGGGGAAGAAGGCACTAGCTCAAATTTGGTGAGAGAATAAAAGGATCATATTATAAGTTGTGAGTAGAGTCTCTCCTTTTAGCCTTTGTTTGGTTAAGATTTTCCAAAATCAATTCTCCTTTTCAACCACACATTCTCCAAAAAAAAATATGTTTTCACAAAATTAATTCTTCAAGATCTAGATCATACACATAAGCATTACAAACCAAATACACATGCGAAGGAAATTTGCAAGCTGCTCAAATTATTTTTTATTATGACAAAGTAAATTTCTAATTGGGCCAAACCAGCTCTCAAAGACCACATCTTACTCTTTTCAGTGCTTCGAGAAAAATGTTTGAAACGTCATCATATTTCTTCCTTAAAGCAGTTATCAGATGCTTAATAATTTCAGTCACGCTTGTCCCATACATCCCATAATGGGAAATGATCTCTGGACCCAGGTGCTCCTGCAATTACAATTGCCAAAGAATGTAATTATTTTGACAAGACACAACAAGCAAACCAAGAGAAGCTGCAGCCTCAGTCGACAATAGTTTTGACCATTGGGACACGCTTTGACTTTCTAGTCTTTTGGCATTTTGGTCCCTAATTTTCCATATTTATGGCAAATAGGCACTTTGAAGCCGAACCAAAGGGATGAGCTCGCAAGCTCAAGCAACTCGCAAGTTGCTACGTAAGAACCCGCAAGTTCGTAGGAAAAATCAAGACGATTTCTTGGAAATAATTGTATTCATAAAAAGTAGTGTGTTCAATACAACAGAATAAGCCCTATATTTATAGGGTTCAAAATAACCTAATTCTAGTAAAACCCTAACTTGTTAAATAAATAAAAGATAAATAAATACATAAATAACAAATATGACTTTTAAATAAATACTAATTCTTAGTTCTCCTAAAATAGGTTTTCCCTTTCCATCTCTGTCCTTTTCCTGTTACATCATACTTTGTACGGGAGAGTCCAAAAAGAAAAATATTAGACCTAGCAAAATGAGATATTTCATACCAAATTAAAAAGGAAAAAAAGCTAGAAAGGAAAAAGGAATTCCACATCTGCAGATCCTCTTCGCCACCCCCCATTTTCCGTCCCCAATGTCCACTGCCAAGACTTCTTCCCCATTAGTGCGGATGCTACATTGAAACTGATCTTATTTGTTCAGTTGAAATCTCAGAAGAATTTAAGGTGCGTTATTTGTTCCCAATTTCATCAGAGATTCTGTTCTTATTTTTGAAAAGCCCAATCTAGTTGATTTAAGCTGGTTGAAGCAGGAAATTCTCAGAGAAAAATGACATAGGCATAAATGATATTGATGTAAAGCCATGAAACCCTGGCTGCATTAACCCTGTAAACCTGTAGCCCCACATTATGTTAGATTTTTAATTGGATGGTCTAATCTCTGGTGGTTACACAAGTAGAATGATATGAATAAAACGAAGAATCTTATGCTCTTAAATCCTTTTGATTGAGTAAAGAGGTAAGAGGGAAGAAGAGCGTAGGATAGTGGGAAGCAGACAGTCAGGGACTTAAAGGTAGGTGAGGGCTGGACATTGGGGTGAGGAGGAGGCTGGACTGTGAGGAGGAAAGTCTTTATGCCTTTTTTTTTTTTATAATAATAATTACAACAAATATATTTGCATGTGTTGACAAAAATGTCATTTTCATTGCATTTGATGCCAGAGATAGTTTGCGCAAAGGATCTCCTCATATTGAAAATTGAGGACCCAAAAATTTCGAGGAAAATGACAATTATTCAAGAACTAACCAAAAATAGTAATATATCGTCAATTTTGAAGTCAAAAGGTCTCAATATGGTTCAGCTGGCTCATAATTAGAGGACCTTAAGTTATTAAAAGTTCAGCACTAATAGCTTACCATAGCAACTGAATCATTAGCGACCAACTTGGCCGCAGCAAGTATGGTAATGTCTTTATTAGTATCCTCAACGTATCCTTTATTTCCATCTTCATCTTCCATCTCATCTGCAAGCATATTAGGAGATGAATTCAAGTTTAAAGAATGGCAGTCCGGTGTTGTGTGAATCATTTTAGGAAGCAGATAGAACTTTGACTGAAGGAAGATATTTTAACAATCTTATTAGCAATATCTGATGCCTGTCGGTAAAGGTTTATATGCATTCTTACAGTACTGAGAAACAAAAATAGAGAACAGTTTTCCATTGATCAAAAGATTCTTTTGGAATAATAAACACGAAGAATGGAAAATCTAATACAATAAGGCAGGCCTGACGAGAATACATGCAGTAGGAAATTTCTTTAAAGCAAAAACAGAAAATGCTCTATTACGACAACACTATGGCTAAGTTCCTTCTTAAATATGAAGAGTGTATGTTACACATCAATGCAAGATCTAACATATTTATATCATCATCTTCAAATTTCCTTCTTTGCCCTCCAGCTTTTCATCAATTATTTCATTCCAAGTCAAAAATTAAATACAAAATGAAAATCAAGTACACTATGGTTTAGGATGCATTGCGACCATTTTGTCAAGGTCTCCAAATCCCTTGGCCAATTTGCCAATCACCCACCCCCATACCCCAAAAAAAAAACAAAAAAAAAAAAAAGAAAAAAAAAAAGAAAAGAAAAAGGGAACAACCAACCCAACCCTCCTTTTTTTTTTTTTATTTTTACAAGGTGTGGGGACAGGTTGAATTATTCAAGGTGCTAAAAATACGCCAGAAGTTACATTTGAGGTACAATAGGAAAACACATTTTTCCCTAATCCCAGCAGATAGATATGGTGAACTAGGAAGAGCAGTTTCTTCATTTGTTCAATAATTTACAAATGTAGACGGCAGAATGCACTTCATTTCCAAGTTTTCCAGATCAACTTAGACTGAAATCAACTTACACATTCAGTTGCACTTGCAGCACGTCTGAAAACAACTCACCCCAGTGCCAGAAGTGAATCGGCACTTCCTGGACTTAAACCATACACCTTGAAGACATAATTTATTCATTCTCCATGCCATACAATTATCTTTCGAACTCTATTTCATTAATATTTTTGGACGTCTCCCTAGCATCAAAATTCTAGCATTACCGTTCAATGCATTCAATAGCACAGCAATGGTAATGGAGATACTGTTACCTGAGACATTAAGTAGTTGCTCACACAGTTTCCAGAAATTTAGAACAGTCAGCTCATCTGGACAATACCCAAAATTTTCCAGCTTCGTTGAAGCAAATTTAGACTTTTTGAATAAACACCAGAGTTCAGCAAGTATAGAACAGACCTTTAAAAAAGTCGATTTTGTTAGGCTAGCGACGAAGTAAAATGAAGAAACTGGTTATGTGAGTTATCAGTCTAAAGAGTATTAAAATGAAGAAAATGGTTATGTGAGTCATCAGTCTATAGAGTGCTTACTCTACATGCTAGCTGATATCCACGTCCACTGTCAACTTGGGGAGGATTGTGTAAAAAGTAGTAAAGTTGATCAAATAAGGTAGTGCGCTTAAGTTGCAGAGAAGAGATTGATTCCTCAGGTACTGTTTCACTGGATACTACAGTATGCAGGCACCACGCAACATCCAAAAACATGTTCAGAAGCAGAAAGGAGATAACCTGAATAGCACATGCGCCTTATTATTGCCCAAATCAACTAAAATAAACACACAATCCTGAAATAACTCCAACCACCTACCTCCTCATCCATGTTTCTGAAACGCTGAAGAATGTGTACAAAATCTTCATACAAGGTTTTAGTCAGGGTCCGCTGTGACAACTGTAGTTCGTACATTCGTTTCAGATTTACAAGAAGCGAGTATTCATCATTACCATTCTGCGGACAATAACATGTCAATGTGTATGTCTTTGACTCACATAAAAGATAAACCTAAAATAGAGATATATACCACAACTTCTTTCATAGCAGATTTTAGTTTGGCAATAAGCTCATCCTCAAGGGTCTTCACTTGATTTCGGGCAAAATCTTGCAACTCTCCTCGACTTTCCGAGGCACAGAAGTTGACAGATTTCACACATGATCGCAGAACATCCTTGTCTCCATGCTTAAAGAAGGCATCTTTCATGAGTTGAAGAACAGCTTTAAAATTCTGAGAAAGAGAGAACCAAAAAAAAGGCAGGCATTGAGCTTCATGTATTTGTAAGTTATATTCTTTTATCCACATGACCAGAAATACTAGAAACCCACCTGTTCTTGTCTTTTTAGTGAATAAAGCTCAAGATTTATATGAACAACAATTTCAACCAGGGGTGCTACTTTTTCTTTGTCAGCCATAAATTTGTGAAGAAGCTGAGGATAATTCTTCATCATGGCAACAGTAATATCGCGCCTATTGCTTTCAAACGCTTCCTGGTGTTTACAGAAAAATCAATATTGTAGCAAAATCAAGGGTTTGACTTTGGAATCACATGCAGACAACACAGAAGTAAAAATGAGAACATTAGTAACTTCAAAAGATTGCATCAAATTAAGCTCCTCGTGTTGCCAACATAACAAAACATTAATTTATAGCTCTTTGCAGCTTGCTTAGATAACTATTTTTACATTTCACCAGTTTTACATTTTTCCTGACTAAGCAAACAGACAGCCGCAGAATAAGATTGGTTAGAAGCATATTCTGGAAGTAGTTCTCCCTAAAACCAGCATTTCTTTTGAGACCTATTGATCCAGTTATTTTACATGTTCAACATTCAGAGTCAATAACCAACAAAGTTTATCCAGTTGATGCAATTGTTGAAGTGCGCTGAAAATTTTCTGTACCAAGAAATATATGTATGATTTTATGTAGAAAAGCTGGATATTCACAGTATCAAACTAATTTACTCTTTAGATCTTCAGTGAACACAATAATTACGGCATGAAAAGTTGATATTAGTAATTCAAAGATGGATTAACAAACTTTTCCAACTTGCAAGCAATAAGACCAATAAGAAGAAAACTAAATAAGAGTTATAATAACTATATTTTTTAATGAAATGTAATTGCAAAAAAGTAATCAATCAATAAAAAATCACTCACTTTCTGAGCTTTTGTAAAATGCTGCTTCCTATTATCAGTAGCAGGAACGATTCTTTCTCCCACTGCCTTTTGTATGGATGCAGAGAGAAGTCTAATCAAATTTGTTGCATCTGCATCATTAAGCTCTGCAGATGGATGATCTTCCAGGAGCATATTAATGATGCACTTCCAGTCCTGCAAGTAAAGTTATCATTTTCAGTGAGTAGAACTTTAGCACCATGTCCCAATTAATTGAGGGAAGTCAAATCCCAGCCTCACAACAAAATACTCAACTATCAATGAATCCACCTTGTGCTTCAATTTCATAAATAGTTATTCGTTTATTTTTATGGCAAAAGGACAGGAGATTCCTAGAAGATGACTGAAACAATTAGTCAAAACAATCACATTCAAGGACTATGGAGCAACTTTAAACATGATTGGAAGAAAATCACAATTTTCAAAGAGAAAGTCATAAACCAGAAAACTAAACCAGACCGATAGTTCTTTCCAAAAAAAGGGAAGCGGCTCAAAAAATAGGTCTAGAAAACCCAATTCCAATAAACCAAGAAACTGCACCGGTTTTTTTTTTTTTCCCAACCGAAAAAAACAATAATGAAAATGGCTCTTTAGTTACATAACTAGAATCAATTCGTCTGACTGTTGACTTGTTCTCTTGTTTATTTTGATGACAGTTTGGTGTCCGAACATTGGCTAACAGTTAAGTACTGTTTGAAAATCAGCTTGAGTCGACTCTATCATTAGTGAGGAAAATTGCAAATAAGCCCACCTTAGTGCAATCTTATTAAAAGGATAAATATCTTTCGAAAACTATGAGAAGCCTGCAAGATGATTGCAACTATAGGGTCCATGACATGTGGTCTGGCAGGTCTAGTTCTTTCTCCAAATTATTTCCTCCAGCTCCTAACTCCATTTTCTGAATTTCTTAATGTCAAGTGCATTATATGTGGGACGGGGCAGGGATGATATGTCATATGTGATCTGCCATGTCATTGCCCAAGTTATTGTATACACACGTTCGGTAAGCAACGTACCTTCATAGCACCCATGTAATCCCAGACATCATCGATGACATATAAACTCAGAATAGGATCAGCCGAAAATTCCTTCAGTATTTGCAACATTCTACTGAGATGAACCTCTGAAGAATTACCATCCTTTCCTGCAAAAGAACACTTTTGGATAACTAAAGTGCTAAAGTTCATACAAGTTGCATTGGGATAAGTTCAGAGTAGAAACCTTTTGAACGGGATTGTGAATCGTTGAATTTCTGTGCAATCAAATGGTCATAAACCAGTCCTCCAATTGCATGCCTGATATCTGGTGGATCATCAATTAGTAAATCATATAAAGAACCTAGTTCTTCATCAGGCACAAGTTGATGTCTGCAAGCAGCAGAAATCCCTCTTGTTAAGCATAAGCCCATAAGGCCTGTTAATGTCAATAGCGTAACAAGCTAAGTAGGATGAGAAATTTCACAGTTAGCAATTACCTTAGAAGCTGTTTTACAAGTCCTATGGCACATACTGCCACAGAAATATCAATGTCATCAGCAAGCTCAAGCATCCGTTTGGAAAATCTTTCAGTGAAAAGGCTAAGGGACGGCACATTATCTTCAGCCTCATAAAGATTTTGCAAACCCAGGACAGAAGCCTTTCTTACACCAGCACTCTTCAGATGCAGCAGAAAGATCGGAAGAGCACTGATAAAATAGTTAGCATTTATTAAAACCTCGTAATAACTAGTAATACATGATGAACAATTCAGCTTACTTTGTCATTCATCGTCCATCCTAGATATTTCAAATATAAATCCTGCAAGAACAGTAACGGATAGGACAGAACCCATACGCCAAGCGACTCAATGCATGACATTCTGATGTCTGGGTCAATGTCTCGATACCGATGTACGAATAACCTTCAAAACATGACACTTCAATAAAAGTCAAAACAAATGCATGAAATAAAATTCTGAAAGCTTCTAAGAGCTCAGAAGCTAAATAGTGAACTATTTTCACCTTAGTACATGCAGAGAATCATACCCGGTGAATATTTTTCGCATCATCTCCTCTATGACAGTTATCTTTTCATGGGTTGTTGACAGCCTTTTATTTAGTGATTCCACACGAGGCCCATCAGACTTTTTCTTCTTTTCAGCATTTAACTGTCTTTGAGTAGTTTCTCGCTGCGCACCAAGGATTTTAGCAACATTAATAAAGGAGGTAACAAGCTGGAGTCCCATTAATGAAGCGACCACACGATAAACTCTAGGAGGAGTGCTGAAATGCATTTAAACAAAAACCGGTTAGCTTTATCAAGCTATTCCAAATTCTTTTAATGTATTGGAATGATTTGGAAAATGCAAGCGTACCATGACAATGCTATTATGTAGTCCAAGCATTTGTCAAATAAGACCTGATCAAACAAAGGTCCATTTTGACATTCACTAACCAAATTATCCCAAAAATATACAAGGTTATCTTTAAAATTCTTGAACTCCCTTTTTGAATTTTGATAATCTTCAACTTCACCCTGAGTTCGATCTTGTTAAGCAAAATCTAATGTATCATTACTAAATATGAATGTTAATTGATGAAACATTATAAAATTCTTCTAAAATAGACAAAACTGAGCTGATGATAAGGAAATAATGATATATCAGTACAAAATCAGGGATCTAAGCTTCCTGAGAGAACTTATTTATAAAGAAACTGGGGAAGGATACTCTTTTAGCCAAATTCACGAGAGCAACTACAACTTCATCCACAGCAGTTTCATCCAGGTCCTCTTCTTGAAGATGGTACTTCGCGCCACATACCTGCCAATGATCTTTGAACTAATTATATAAAATAAAGTCTACGCCCAAAATCTTAATTGAAATATCTAAAATGAAATACCTCAAAAACCATGGTCAAAAGCTTTGCCATTGCAGATTTTGGGTTCTCTTCATATCATTCAACCCATCGTTTAACCACATCAGGAATTTCTTTACCATCACCTTTGATAACCTCTGGGAGGTAAACATGTAAACTCTTTAAGTCAGCATAAGTAGACCATATGAGCACTAATGGATAGAAAGATAACTAAACACTTATATGAAGCAGCGAGAAAAGTTACAGACATGGAAGTGAATTTAATTGGGCTGCAAATACCTTTCTCGTCAAATAAAACAAGAACAAGATAGAAGGGGGAGTGAAATAGCCAAAGGAGGTGATGTGGATAGAAAGCATCCTTGGATAACAAAGCGTCAGACAAATAAGGCCCTGTTAACCTTCTTTTTCTATTTCAAAAATAGAAATTGGTCAAACTAATCACATTCATATATTTCATGAGACCCACGTGTATCATTCCAGACCACTCATTTCCAATCATTCTATTATTACTATCTTGAAATAGAAATATAGGAGGTTAATGGGGGCTAATTCTTTCGAAATAGTCCAGACGTATACTTGCAAATTGGGATGCACCAAGAGGTCCAATAAATCTCTCACCACCAACGCGCTGGGACCTGACACATATTAAAGAGAGATGCTACACCATGTGGCATATAATGTTCTCTATTTTCCTCCATTACCACCAGACACATTGCCAAAAGATTGCCGTCACATGCCAAAGTTGATGGTCTTTTGGGATCCCGTCTGATCAGAAGCATATAAACTTCAAACCAATAGTCACTGTATAACTTGTGACTTCGTAAACAAATAATGCAAGGGTTTTCGCACATATCTGGCAAAGCATAGGCAGAGAACACCCGCCTAATACTAGCAAGAATAGAAATAGTGTGATAAAATGTCTCCTACTTATAAATTTCAGACAACTGAATATTCCCTTGCCACGTGTGTCGTGGCGAGAGAGGAGCAAACCTCTGCATACTCAAATTATTTTAAAGGTAGAAAGAAAATCAATTGAAGGCAATGCCTCCAAAGATCCGAGTGTCACATGCCGATCTGAAAAGAGTATTTTTCATTAAATCCTCGCCCTTGATGGATGACTTGAGAAGAATTATCAAGAAAAGTTAGTTAAGAACCTTGCTAGAAGACAACACAGTTTCAGATAAAGAAATTGCCCAACAACACAAGTCCAGATAAAGAAACTGCCCAAGGTACAATACATTAACCTTAAAATATCTAAAAATAATCCATTTCAGGTGAAGGCAAAGAAAAGGCATGAAAATCAAGCCCTAGATGTGGACCGCTGGGGTGGGGGCGCGTGTATGTGTGTGCCCCTTTTTTTGGGCGGGTGTTGGGGGAAGAAGGAGAATAGGCATTGAATGAGCGGAATGGCTACTTATTCCTACTAGATTATGAGGTTCATCGTACCGTACCTAAAAGGAATCCCAAAACAACTTTACTGGGCAAATGAAAGAACAAAGAAATTGCCAGTACACCAATTAAGGCCTTCTTAATCACAGGAAACCTTAAAATCAGCAGAAATTTTCTCGAAATAACTAATTCAGTCCCAGTTGTAAAACACAGAATATAGGATACTAATAAATTACCAATTAAAAGCTGGTCCAATCTGCGAGCTGTCGTCGAAGCACCTTCAGCTGCACGATTTCGCTTAACTTTCCGGCGAGGCTCTTCGGAATCATCAGAAACATCTTCCCTTTCCTCATCTAATTCCTCCTCAATTATGTTTGCACTAGTAACCCTAGCCTGATTCCTAGTCCTTTTCTACTCAAACAAAAAAATTTTAAACAAAGAGAGGTAAAATCAACTTAAAAATCAACTAAGCAAAACCATTCTATGTAAATAATAAGCAAATTGCTTATTTTCTGACTAACCGAACGTCGAGTAACTCTATCCGAAGATTCAGGTTCGTTTTCCATGAATCCAAAAAAAAATGTTTGCAGCGCCTTTGAAATCTCACAATTTTAGGGGTAATTGAAGCTAAAATCCACAAATTCAACTCCAAACGACAAATATCGACATCGAGGGAACAATCAGAAATGGAAGAATTTCCCGCCCAAGAAGAACTATCTAGCAGTGCAATGAAATGGAAAATTTAAGACGAGTGCTGATGTTTCTGAAGACAACGCCTTGACTAACACAAAGAAGGTTTTGCCCTCCAATTTTCTGTAGGGTTAATTTCGCAAATCATCCTCAATCTTTAGGTTAAGAATCGGTTTCATCCCTCACTTTTTTTAAGACACACCACAGCCCCCAACCACTCAAAAATGCACACAAATCATCTCTTTTGCTACTATTCCGCCAAATTTTTATAAAAAAGACGATTATACCCCCCATAAACATTTTAAAATTTTTTTAAAAATGTTTAAAAATAATAAAAAACTAAACACAACACTTTCGGCGGCCAAAAAGGGGGTTGAATCCCCCCCCATTTTGCTGCCATTTCCGGCAGTAAAATGGGGGGGTGAATCCTTCCCATTTTGCTACCGGAAATGGGAGCCATTTGGCTGCCATTTCTGGCAGCATTTTGCTGTCAGAAATGGCAGCAAAAATGGGGGGGTGAATCCTCCCATTTTGCTTCTGGAAATGGCAGCGAAATCACCCCCCATTTCTGCAGGAAATGACAGTCATTTGGCTACCATTTCTAGCAGCATTTTGCCGCCAGAAATGGCAGCAAAATGGGGGGTCCCCCCCATTTCTGCCGGAATTGGCAGCCATTTGGCTGCCATTTCTGGTGGCAGAAATGGCAGCAAAATGGGGGGTTCACCCCCCATTTCTGCAAGAAATGACAGCCATTTTCAATAACATTTTGCTGCTAGAAATGTAGCAAAATGGGGGGTGAATCCCCCTATTTTACTGCCGGAAATGACAGCAAAATGGGGGGGATTCACCCCCAATTTCTGCCGGAATTAGCAACCATTTGGCTGCCATTTCAGGCAGCATTTTGCTGCCGAAAATGGCAGCAAAATCCCCCCATTTTGCTGTCATTTCCGGCAGCAAAATGGGGGGATTCACCCCCTTTTTGGCAGTCAGAATGGACCATTTCAGTGGCCGGCTGTCGGCAGTACTGCTGGCGGCAAGGGAGACGTGGGGTGGCGTGGGGTGGAGTGGGTTTTTTTAGTTTTTTATTATTTTTAAACATTTTTAAAAAAAGTTTAAAATGTTTATGGGGGTATAATCGTCTTTTTTCATAAAAATTTGGCAGAATAGTAGCAATAGGGACTATTTGTGTGCATTTTTGAAAGGTTGGGGACTGTGGTGTGTCTTAAAAAAGGTTGGAGACGAAATCGGTTCTTAACTTAAAGATTTTGGACAATTTGCGAAATTAACCCTTTTTATATATAAAAAATAATAATGACATAATAATAAAATAATAATAATGATAAAATTTCTTAATTTTGGTCAACATTAACTTTAACTATTCACAGAAGTAAAAAGTAGATTTTAAGTTATTGTGAATTGCCACGTACATAAGTTAAACAACTATTAAAGTATCACATTAAATGTATTAAAACAATATCACTAAAATCCAGTTAAAGTTTAATTAGACCCATTATTATAAAAGTTATTAGTCAAATTTGATGCACGTGATTTTATAGTTATGTTAAGTTCTCAAATATCAAATAATTAAATTCTCTAGCTCCAAACATTTAAAAACGTGAAAATTTATGTAAATATCATAAAAGCAAATGTTAATACATAAAATTAACGTTGAGGAACGAAGAGAATGATCACACGGAGTTTGGCCTGATAGTAAAGGATTGCAAACTTTTGTTGAGCACAAGCTAACGCAATCTAGAACTTTTGTTGAGCACAAGCTAGAACTCCAAGGTGGAACATATCAAGAGAGATGCTAACGCAATCGCTTAGGAACTAGCCTGACGCGCACGAATCCTATAGTAATCCATGCATTCTTAATGTACCTATGCCTTGGTTGCAACATTTACTACAAATTGATGCAACGGACGGTTCAACATCTTAAGATAATTAAGCCTTTTACTTCAAAAAAAAGACATAAAAGCAAATGTTGATACATAAAATTACTATGCAGCATAATAATAAGGGCTATCAAAAGTGGGGTTGTGTGGCACTTTTCCACTCTATAAGGGAGATATTAGCTCTTTATAGCCAGACTGATATATAGTATAGATAAATTAAAAAAACTATTCAACAATATTAAATTATAGAACAATATTGTTTACAAAAATAATAATAATAATAATAATAATAATAATAAATTATAGAACAATATGAAAATTATTGTTCAAGTTAACAACAAAGTCAACAACTAACCTAAAAAGATTATTTTAGCAACTTTATTAACACCACCAATGTAGATACATTTTTGAGTAGTTAACTAGCAACTTCACTAATAATCTAGTTTAACACTATCAATGTAGATGCTCTGGAGTCCCGTTCTCCTACCATATGTCTAACGGTAATCCAGCCAGAAACACACTTGGTGGGAGATTACTTTGTTTTATCCTCCTTTAAATAGAGCATGAAACACATTTTGATTCACTCTATCTTAATGTTTAAGTGCTTCTACTCCAATGTTCACCATTGTATTTGAGAGACAATTGTCGATTAACCACGAACACCGAGGCGGTATAAAAATGTCTTAAAGAATTAAATAGAGTTGGAACTCTAGTTTTGGTGTTTTTCATTATAATTTCTACATTAATTTTTTCTAATTCAGTTTTAATAAGTTTGCAATTATTTCCCGAATATAATCCGCACCATTTTGCATTAATTTCTCCAACATTTTTTATCTATAATATTCCTAGATACTTATAATGTGGTAGAACATTAGTATTATGATTTTCACTAGTTTTTTTACTCATACATTGCACAGGTAAAGTTATAGTATAGATTCATATCAAAATTAACGTATAAGTTTGCTTTTTAGGCATCATATCATAAATAAAGTATTATAAAATTACAAATTGATATGCGAATCACACTAAATTTTTGTAGTAAAATATCTGAGTACTGAGTATAAATTCAGCTGCATAACTGAGTCCATAATTCTAGGTCTCCTCCAAATACGTCGTGCAAGTTCAAACGTCCAACCTATATAAGGCTGTAATAACTATTAGTCAAATGATCGAATCACAATCAATCATTATGCTAAAAAAATCAATAATAAGGAACAATAAAATATTGAATAAATATGTGTCATCAGATTTGCATAACAAAATCAATAAATATACAATTTTGATTTAATATTTGACACGTCAAATTAATGTTTTATCAGTACTATATCAATAGTTATCCGCTTATATACTCGATTAATACTTTACTATATTTTACTTTTAAATTATCTGACTTATTTAATATTATTAGTTAAGAGTTTAATAATATCTATTGGGCATGTATATACACGTATTCGCTCGATACCCGTTCATATAAAAATTTTTATACTCCTGAGAAAATATCATCCCGAGATATTCACTACAGGAAATCTTACTTTTAACAACAAGTATTTTTGTCTAGAAACATTTCCCGACTCACTTTTAACAACCAAAATGATCATTTTACGATTAAAGTATCGTTGTTAAATGTGATATTTTTTGTACTGATTCTTTTAACTGGATAATACATCGTTTCCTCACGTACCATTTTAATTCGGTGATACTTCATTTTACTTTGTACAAGTAACCAAAATACCACGTTACTATTTTAGTCTAGAAAATAACAAATATAATCTTAAAAAAGCAGTATAATTTTATAATGACAATCATTAGATGCGTAATAATTATAATGATAAATAAAATATCAATATGACAAAATTTTTCATCTAAAGTTGATCTGTTAATAATTATGTCTGAAATTAATTATCCTTTTTATCTTATATGTATCTGAACAATTTTTAGCATTTTAGAACTACTTGCAAAATAGGAATATACTATGGTCCAATTCCAATTTTCACAAATATGAAGAAAAATGCAATTAATAGTGTTGAAAATGTAAAATTTAATATCATTTCTCTAATATACCATTTCATTTATTAAATATTCCATTTTTAAGAAATACTATTTTAACGATTAAAATGTACATTAAATAGCGTTATAAAAGAAAACTAATATTTTAATTACTTTTGTAATAGGAAAATGGATTATGCCAATTTTATAGGACGGGGATGGTATGAATATAATTAAACTTGTACAGTTAATCATTAGGAAAGTGTTGCATGATAATACAATGAGTTTAATTAATGTTTGATTTTTTATTAGCATGAATTTTTTGTTTTGGGTTTGCATAATTATATTTGCGGAAATAAAGGAAATATTTGACGAATACTTTTAAACTTATTGCTTAAGGCTCTGTTTGACATTGCTGTTCGACCCCAACTTTTGTTTTTTTTCAGAAACATAGTTGATAAAGTGTTTGGTAAATTTTAGAGAAAGTGATTACGAGAGAAGTAATAAAATCCAACAGTAGTTGAGAAGAAGCAGAAATGTAGCTTCTCAACTTTTACGTTTAACTTCTCCGATTAATAATAATTAAATTGTTGAATTTAACCTTATATTTAATTTTTTTAATACTTTTGATATATTAGTTAACGATAGAGAAAATTTACAAACTATCTTATGAAACAATCTATTTTATTTATATTTTCTCTTTGAATCATGTTTTAGTTGATTGTACACTATATACTTGTATTTTATTTATTTGTGTATTTTTATTAATTGGTTAATTCCAAATATTTTTCTGTCAAAATAAAATTTTAAATAAATTTTCACTCTTAGTTATTGCTTGTCAATATTTTGCATTCCTTTGTGAAATATAATATATTTTATATATTACATATATAAGGAAATTAGTCTGCGGTATCTTTGTACCACATTTTTCTCGCCAAAATTGTGTAAACGAATGTCATTTTAGACTTTTGCTTACATATTAGGTAAATTCTACGGCAACTGCATGTTGGATGTATGTATTATCTTATACTGGATATATATATATTATCTTCCTAGGTATTTTGATAAATTAATCTATATTCAAAGGTTTTTTATTTTTTAATTCAAAAAATTTTAATTTATATATACATATATATATATATCTTATACATGAAGTATTTCCTAATTTAGATTAGACTATTTTCTTTTTAACTGATTTGTTAATTTTTAATTATTTTTTATATGCGGTTACTTTTTTGTAAACAATAAATATAGATAGATATGGTTTACAACTAACGTTGTATAGTTTACTAAATTTCTATTATGATATAGTCACAAAAAAATAAAATATTTAATTTCTCGAAGTCTAGGAATGACAATGGGTTGGGTTGAGATCGGGTATGCTATACCTCCCCATTCCCGTACCCATCTCCACTTAATTCAGACACAGGCTAGTGTAGGTAATTACCATTTTTTTTAACAAGAAATGGTTAAACATGTCGGATACGGGTAAAAAATATGATAACCTTCCCCATCCCATTTTCAAGCCGAGCCGATTTTCTTTATTCTATCCCCGTCCTAATTACCTGTTTAGTCAGATATTCTCTATCTTAATATAGTCGGGTACCCACGGGGTATCAGGTTTAACGGGTTACCATCTCACTCAATAGCATTCCATATCAAGTAAAATATAACAATTATTGGTTAACAATAAAATAATCAAAATATTGCATTTTAATGTGACTAATGTTAAAATATAGTTTGATTTAGTATCACTTCGTACAATGCACAGCTGAGAATCTAGTTAGTTATAAAAGAAAAAATAAAGGTACAAGATAACAATAGATAAAGATTTAACATGTACTTTTGAATAAATATAAATCAACACAACAATGAAACATCTAAATTTACCAAACATTTAAAATCTACTTTTAGATCGAACAACAATTTTAACAAAAAAGTTTACCAAACACTTCTCACGGCCGATTTTTTATCCATCGTAGCAGAAGCAGTTTATTAGAGAAGTTCCAGCAATACCAAACTGAGCCTAAATACGTGTTTAATATTTTCTTGTAATTTACCAAGGAAAATCTGAAAATTATACCAATATTCTAAAAAAATCGAATAAGATTGCTGTCTAGATTTTAGATAGGGGGATTTTAGGTAGAATTGGGTTTTAATCAAAGAGAGAAATTTGAGGATTTCCGTACAAATGGATAAGAGAGAGAGAGAGAGATATGACAGTTAAGGAAGTTTCAATTAGAATACTGCACAAATTGGCTATAACGCCAAATGTAGTGAAAATGTAGGAAAAATTCAGCAATATCACCCGAGAAAAATAAATGTTGTGTTATACAACTATAGTATTATTTATATATTAGATGATATGACATGATTTCTATTTTTTCGCGTAATTTACACATAACGTCCTCAACCTTTCAACTATTGAGAGACTACGTCTCTAACCTTTAATCTTCTTCTGTGAGTTCTCAACCTTTACACTAATCTCTAGCCAAGCCCCTACTAACAGATGAGCCGTTAACCTTTACACAAATGAGCCGTTAACCATCCATGTGCAACCCAATTACCAAAATCATGTAAGGGCATTTTTGGTAGTACACAAAACTCCTATCACCCATAACATATGATTTCTTATCATTGGTTCAAGAAATCAATGATCAAACATGCTACTCTCAAATTCCAAAACAAACCCTCAGCAGTTTCTTCTCTCCTTAGCAAAATCCAACTGCAATTTCACCAACATTACTGGTTAAGAGAAATGCCTGCAACTCATCTCGGTATGTAGAAGGGTCGATCATGGGCTTGTGTCAAAGCAAGGATGGGGTATAGATTGCGAATGGAGCACGCGGTAGAACTAAGCTATGGTAAGAGCAATGTCTAGAAAGTAAAATCACTTCTTTATGGTAAATTTGGGAATGGAAGGTTCTGATTGTAATTGTTACTCAGAAATTTGAGGGGTTTATAGTGTTACTCTGTTTTTGGCTTGGGGGTTTCTCGTTTAATTCAATGCTTCTTGTTAGGTTGCTTAATTGTTGTAGTTTGACTGTTGCTGTGGAAATATAGATGGATATAACAAGATGTGTGATTGTTGCTGTGGACATTTGTATTGCAAGTTTTGCCTTCATGTGCTTCAAGTATAGTTATCAAAACCGGACCGGACCGGCCGGTCGGACCGGAAAACCGGTGACCCAACCAAGTGTCTGGTCTGGTTAATGATTGATCAGCAATATGCAATCTCTGAAATTCACCCGGCTGACCCGGCGGGTTTTGCAAAGAACCGGTGTCCCGAAAACCGAAGAACCGCCTGGGTTATTGCACATCAAGGAAATTTAGAACTCAAGGGTCAATTAACGTCTTTCAACATCTTTTTTTCACCTACTAGCAACTTCTCATCGTCAGTCTCTCACTGCGGTCTCGTCATCCAACAATCATAGGCCACAAAATCCAATTCAAGGTGAATTACATCTAAAAGATATTTATTGATTTCATTTTCACTTGTGTGTAATGATATTTAAGAGTTGTGCTATTCGAACAAAGATACATACAAAAATTCTAACAAAACTAACACATAGCGCAATCCTTTTTTTCAACACATCACATCACTTTTACATCAATACTAATCACTTATGATACTTGTCTATTTTGTCACCTTTTTTGTCCCTTCTTTTGTCAAATTAGAATTTTCTGATATTTAATTACGAAATTATAGTAGAATTGACACTAATGGCAATTATTCATGCTATATTTGTAAAAAAATAATTCAACGGGCTAATCAGAATTGACCCGCCGGTTCGATCGCCAAGTCACTGGTTAAACCAGTGAACCAATGACCCAGGTCCTCGGCCAGTTTAATGTCTGAGTTAGGTCTGATAACTATGGCTTCAGGTTTGAAAATATTACAGGCAACTTGGGTTTTAAAGGGAACTCTTATAGAGTTTTTAGCTAAATTTTGTTGCGCTTTACATCCCCAACCTTTTAAAGATATTATAGTTAACATCCCCTACGTTTTAAAGATATTACAGTTAACGTTTCCAACCTTTTAAGAGCATTACACACCACATCTTCAAGCTTTTGAGTGTGTTACACCTTACGTCTCCAACCTTTTACATTTCCCCCACCCATCCTATTATTTGTAGAAGGAAAGAACAGCTAAAACTTGTTTTAATCTTCATACCTTCATTTCAAAGAGATAAACACAATCCTTTCTACATAGCAATAACATAATGCCTACATAACACTAAGACCTTAGAAGGGCAGGAATCACCACCTTTGCTCGGTCGTACATTGGCGGGTCATACTAGAAAAGTTGTCTACAGCATGGTCCCTACAAGATTGTGTCTTAGTGCAAGAACAATTATAAGCATCTGTCTATGAAGTTTTGAAGTGCATTTTGAGTCCAATATGCATGTTTGTTCCAGAGTTGCCAGTGCCATAGAGTATATATATGTGGAAAATATCTTTGAATGGTGAAATGGAGTTCATCTGCACAAAGAGCCATATAAATGGAGGAAAGAGTATTTGAGGGAAATAGACAAGACTTTTGGAGGGAAGTTGTAGGAGTTGTGTACTACCAAAAATCCCCTTACTTGGTTTTGGCAATTGTGTTGCATATAGATATTTAATGGCTCATTTGGATGACTTTCGTTAGTAGGGACCTGGCCGGGGATTTGCGTAAAGGTCGAGGATTCACATAAGTAGAAATAAAGACTGGGGATGTAATCTCTCAATAATTGAAAGGTTGGGGATTTTAGTGTAAATTACCTCTTTTTTTAAAAGGTAAATATCATATTTCATTGCTCTTTTTTTTTTTGTGGCGTCGTATTTCATTGCTAGTATCATTGTCCCTTGTATCAAATTTAAGCGTAACTCTAACCAACTAGGGGCAATACACATCACATGGAGAAACATAATACAGAGCTTTTGCAAGTATGGCTTCTCATTTCTAATTCTTGTCGATGGTATATTTCAACAATTTTAAGTGATAAAATCACAAAGCTTTTATTTGAAACAGGACTATAGAACCAGAGGATTCGAAAAGGTGGCCTAGATAGATTCTCTGTTTCTTTTTTTTTTTTTGGTGCTATAGGAACTTCTTTAGGTTTGATTTATTTGGTATTCACAATCTCTCAATATATAAGAGTTTGAAGCATAATTAAACTAATTTTTCCCGCTCATTTTGGTTGGCACAATTAAGATTCTAATGTGCTTAAATCATCATGACGTTATTAAACTCTTAACTTTTTATTTTTATTGAATAGATTTTTTTATTTTTTATTTTTTTATTTTTTTGAGATTCCTAATTTAAATGACTTAATTTTTATTTTCTACCATCAACTTTCGTACGTGAAATGGTATAACCGCATAAGTTGACTGATTCAATTGCCGGTGATTGAAGAAACGTGTATAACTTTTGCCTTTGAACTTGTAATATCCTATAATTTTCCCTTTTAATTATTTATGAATTTTTGTGGTAAATTTTTTGAAAATTCTGAAATAGATAATATTGGAAATTAAGTTGTGCACATATGGAAGAAGATATGTATATTTTCTGCTACTTAAATTTAGCAATTTGGCCTCTACGAATCAAGTGAAGGGAAATTGCATCAGTTACTCTGCACATATGGAAGAAGATATGTATATTTTCTGCTACTTAAATTCAGCAATTTGGCCTCTACGAATCAAGTGAAGGGAAATTGCATCGATTACTCTGCGTAGCCACTTTTATCTATTTCTACTGTGTTGTTTTTTTAAATATACTTGGTTTTTTCATGTTATTTTGTTATTTTTCTTTTATTATTCAATTTTCAACATTAAATTTTACTCTCCCACTCCAGCCACCCCAAATGATCGATCACCGGATTTTGGCAATTTTTCTTTTTTTTTTCATTTTCTTTTTTTGCTCTTTTTCCTTTCTTCCTTGTTCTTTTTAAATTTTTTTTCTTTTTCCCTTTCTTTATTTTTTCTAGTGATTTTGTCTGAATCTTTTCTTTTTTTTTTCATTTATGTTTTCGTTTTTTGTTTTTTTTTGTTTTCTTTTTTATTTTAACAATTTTTTGACAAAGTTTACTACATGATAAGCAATAGTTTACGTTCAAAGGTTCATTACATGTGTAACAAGTTATCTGCAGAACAAGTTATATTATTTTTATAACAAGCTATGTTACTTGTGTAACAATTTATGTTTTTTGTCTAATAATCTATGTCATTAAACAATCTATATTATTTATTTAACAAACCAATGTAGAGCATATGGCAGAATGGATTGATGCAAAATTGGATCGAAGATCCAACTGAAATCTGGGTGTTTTTGGTGTTTGGTGCGGAATTTAGCTTATAATACTCACAACATGACCACCAGCAGTTTTCGACAATCGAAGGTTGTTTAGGCTTTTATATTTACAATTTTCTATTTTTCTATATTTTTCTTCTTTTTTTGATAATTTATTTTTTTATATTTTTTTTACCATAAGTTTGTCTACAATTATTTAAATATGATTCAGACTTGTTTTAGGGATTTATATCTTAATAGCAACATATGTTATTTGCATAACAATATATATTATTAAACGATTTGTGTTATTTGTTAATAAACTATGTTTTCTGCGTAACAAGCTATGTTATTCGAAAAACAACCTATGTTATTTGTTTAATAAGTTATGTTATTTGCTTAATAAGTTATGTTGTTTGCATAGCAACTTATGTTTTTTTAACATGTTATGTTATTTGTATAACATCCTATGTTAAAATCGTATAACATCATCTATTATATGAATTAAAACCTACAACAATTGATACTATTTGAATTTAAAAAGAAAAATGACTAAAAATAAGATGGAGAAAAGAAGGAAAAGGGAGAAACAAGAAATGACAAAATAAATAAAAATGTGTAAAAAGAAAAAAAAATTAGACTGACTGAGTTACTAGAATTTGGCCGACCAGCCAGGCCAACTTCAGCGGGAATCTTGCAAGCCGATATTAAAAAATTATAAAAAATATTAAAAAATATATTTGTTAAAGAGAGAAAAATAATAAAAATATTAAAAAAATAGAAGTAACATATGTGTTACTTGTGTAAAACAGTAAGTTATATAGTATTTTTAAATTTAAAATATTTATCAAGTATTTTTGGAATAAACTAAAGTTAAACAATTATTTGCGAAGAGAACCCTTAAGTGATCTGCTTAAGCCCAAACTATTGTCAGCCCAAACCAACTAAGTAACATATAATAAAAATATCTTGAACACGTGGCAAGTCCCTACGTGATGGAGTAATAAAAATTTTTCCCAGTCTATCTCGGATTTTATTTAGTATTCTAGTTTTTGTTCCTTTTATGCTTAGAGCTTAATAATTATTCTTTGATTGTGTTATTAGAATTAGGATTTAATTATTATTTCACTTATTCTACAAGTTGAAGGTCCTATGAGTAAGTCATTCACGTATTAGTTTTAGAAGGCTGGATTTTGATTATGAAATAGAAACATTAAGAATGTCTCTTTGTTATTCCAAGTATTCTGTATTTCAAGAAATCAACAAATATTTGAAGGTCATTACAATTTGGGTATTCTTAGAATCAACGAATTGTTTTTAAATATCCATTCTTTTCACACTTCTACTACGTTACTAAGCCTCAAAGAGATACGTGTCTTAAGTGCTTGCATGTTCAACACTTGTCTTTTATGCATCGGACACTTGGCAATCTAAGAGACCAACATTCTTTTGTTTTGATTGTATTAAGTAATGCCCAAACTTGGCACTCAGAAGGTAGAAAACCAACTGAAACTGTGTGCCCTTTTCCGTAAAGATAGCAGCTATCTCGTTCTTTTTTTAAGGACAACACTTTAAGCTATTAAAATCCAAATATACCTTTATGCTCTTTGAAATTTTGGGGAAAGTTTGCAAGAGCAAAGTTTTAATCCAATAGCAATGAGAAGCATAGGTAAGAGATACGAGCCCTATTAATAGCTAATTTTGTGATATTGGCATTCTGCTGTGGTATATACACTTCCAGGCTACAATGCAAATTCAAGATCTTGATGCTAATGATTTTGTTATGTTTTGATCAAGTTTTGAAGAGGTTAAATCACATCAAAAATAAAAAGTAACTCATATTATACCTTTATCAATGAACTATTACTCCTTTAATGCATATGCTCTTACTTTGATTGAGCTATTCTTGAATCTTGATCTTGAGAATCGATATGATTCTGTTGATGCCAAATTTAGCTTTTGACTCAACAAACAAGATTTGTATTTGCCAGAAATTCGTATTTGAATCGAAATAAGTAGTAAATGTGAAAAGGCAAGGAATGTTTGTAATAAATGGAAGACTATAACTCTATTGAAGACAAGAAGAGTGAGATTTGGGTGTCGAAACCCCCTCTCAGTTCTGTTTACCTCTATTTATAGTGTACACTTAGCATTTGTTTGGGAATAATGATTATAAGCATTTAATGTGGCCCTACATGAGCAACGCAAGGGTCTAGTCGCGGCTTTTGGTTGATGTACCTGTAAGCTCGCTGACAAGGTGCCTATATGTCTTGAGCCACGGGAGCGATGGAACAACCCTTTGTCTTTTAGGTCGCTAAATCAGGTCACTAGATCTGTTGGTCGCTAGGTCTTCCGATCTGGCGAGTCGCTTGGGGCCTGCTTTCAAGACCTAGTGACCGTTGACCTTTGACCTTTTCGCTTCCCAAAGAAACACGCGCTCGTCACGCTGTATTTTCTCCTTCCTTATTTAAATTCTTCCCTTCGTTTCTGTCTCTCCTTTCATTTCCCGTTTATCTGGCTAAGAGTTATCTCCTGCCACAGTACTATTTTCCATTCCAAAGCATCCAGAGATTCTTGTTCTTGAAGATAATCCTTATTTCTCATTTCTAAGTTCCTTGGGTAGTTGCGAGATAACTAAATGACAAGCAAAGGAAATGAAGTATCCCAGGTAAGCGCCGAATGGTACAGCGAGGAGGAAATAGAACCTGAGATTCGGGCTGACTGGGCAGAGAGTGTGAAAGAAAGAGAAAGGAGGCGGAGGCAAGTTCAAGTGAACGGCCTCCAGCGGCGATAGTCCTAGAAGAAGATTTGCAGTGGGCGGCTAAGGACATTCTCTCACAGGTGATGGAGGAGGATTTGCGCACCGTTTGTTGCCACTGTCACATGTAAAATGATGTGGCCTTTTGGGTTGCTCAAAAGGAGGAAAGTGCCCATAATCCTCCAACCGGATGTGTGGCTGTGAATACAAAAATATTTGATGCCAGGTTAAGGGTTCCTCTTCCCAGATCAGTGACCAGGCTATTGCAGTTTTGAGGGGTTGCCCCCTCTCAAATCCTGCCAACACTAT
>CAVNYN010209718.1:0-14813 GCA_963692815.1 Nyctanthes arbor-tristis
GGGAGAGTTGGATTGGAAACGTTGTTAATGGTCTGTTACTTGATTTTATTCGTCGCTTTCAATCACCACAACGACCTCTTGAGTGTGATTCATGAAAAAGTGCTCTGCTAAAATAAGATTGAAAGTAAGAACAAAAGGTTTCAAAGAGAAAAGCATTTGCTGCAGTATGAGAGAAAAGAAGGTAAGGAAAGGAAAATTAGCTAATCCTAGCTTATTGTTTCCTAAGCATGAGATTCAAAGAGTGACCAAGTTAAAAGAGAGAGAACATTTTGGAATTTGAAAAACGGCTAATGATGGTTTATTCCTCGAAAAGGCGCGTAACCTAATAAACACACGTTCACACGCTTGTAAGAATGAGACATGTGTATGAATGGACGCCTATTTTGTACTCTCTATCTCTCTCTCTCTCTCTCTCACTCACCACTTCCTTTGACAATCAGCTGGTTGATACGGTTTTGTTTCAGACATTTCGAACGTAATTAAATTATATGGTGACTAAGTATATAATGAAAATAATAATTACAAGTAATTTCATAAGTAAAATAACATTAGATTTATCGAGGTTTGAATATATTAAATGTGAGTTCAAAATAACTGGTATAAGCGGAAGCATGAACAAATGAAAGGGTTCAAGTATAATTCGTTGATTCTATGAATACTCGAATTGTAATGACCCTCAAATATTTATTGATTCATCATAATGCATAATAAATGGAATAATTGAGAAACATCTTAATGTTATAGTTTCACTATCAAGTCCACCCCATCCTATAATGAAAACGACGACTCAAATAAGAAAATAAAACTCTAACACTATAATGGGCCGACTTTGAACAGAAGAAACATATAATGGGCCTTAGGGAGTACTCCCCAATCAATGACACATTAAAGTATCAATACTTCTATAATCACAACTCAAGATACGTGCATTGCGCGTAGAGAACACGTGCACTGCGCGTTGTTTTGAATTTCATAAACAAAACCTTAAAATTTCTATAGGTTAAAAAAAAAAAAAAGAGGATATCTAGGACAAACCTGGTAACTGTGGCGGGGTATTGAGTAAGAAGTTTGAAGTTAAAGCATCCAACCCTAGAGAATTCACACTTGAATTGGGAGAAGGAGAAGTGACGTGGACAAATGGATTGGAAATGTTGCTTGAAAAATGGGATGGCGCTTGATTTTGTTTTTCGCCGTCAATCACCACAACAAATTCTTGATTCTGATTCATGAAAAAATGCTTCGCTAAAAGAAGATTGAAAATGAGAACAAAGGTTTCAAAAGGAGAAGCTTTTGCTGCTGTGGGTGAGAAAAAAAGGGAACTAAAGGAAAAACGGCTTACCCTAATTGTTTCTCAAGCGCGAGATTTGAAGAGTCACGAAGTTAAGAGAGATAAATCATTTTGAAATTTGGAAGGATGGCAAATGGTTATTTATTCCTTGAAAGGCGCACAACCTATTTTTTCAAGGGATATTCCCTAGATTTCATTATAAACATGCCTTCACGAGCCAAAAAGAATGAGACATGTGTTTGAAAGTACGGCTACTTTATACTCTCTTAGCATTTCCTTAGCCAGTCGGCTAGTCAAGAGTAGGAGGTTGTTTCGAACAACGGGACATGTTTGACGTAATTAAAGTATACGTTGATGAAACATATTACGAAAATAATAAATTAATAATTGCAAGGAATTTCATATGTAAAACAATTAAAGCATTAAGTAGTGAATTTATCAAGGATTGAGTATATTAAATGCTAGTTCAAAGTAACACATTAAGCTATCAACGCTTCTATAATCACGACTCAAGACACATGTATTGCACGCAAAGAACACGTGCATCGCACATGATTTTAAATTTCAAAAACAAAACTTTAAAATTTTTTCTTTAATGTACACAAAAATCATGCATATGCTAAAACATGACATATGAGAAGCCATGATTGCATTACACAATTATTTACGATTAGTTATAAAATTCCATGTAAACACATGGAGACAGAGATTAATCACGCATATCCAACCAAAAAACCTAGCAAATTACCACCCAAAATATCTGACCACTAATAAATTTTGAAGCACAGGGGGGAAAGTAACTAAAGAGTATTAAATCTATAACAATTATATAGGCAAAAGGTATCTAGATCAAACCTAGTAACTGTATTGAGTAAAAAGGTATGATGCTTGAATTTCTTCATCGCTCTCAATCACCCCAACAAACTCTTGACTGTAATTCTTGAAAAAAGCTTCGCTAAAATAAGGTAGAAAGTGAGAACGGAAGTTCCAAAGAGAAAATTTTTCACTACTGTATGCGAGAAAATAAGGCAAAAGAAAGGAAAATCAGCAAACCTTAGCTAATTGTTTGTCAAGCATGGGATTCAAAGAGTGACAAAGTAAAGAGAGACAAAGCATTTTGAAATTTGGAAAGACAGCTAGTGATGGTTTATTCCTCAGAAAGGAGTTTAACCTATCATTTTAAAAAATAATTTTTTAGATTTCGTGATAAACACGTGTTTGCACACCGTAACGATGAGACAAATGTATAAATAGACGTCTATTTTGTATGCTCTCTCACTAGTTCATTTGACACTTGACTAGTTGGGAGTTGGGGTTATTTCGAACGTAATTAAAGGATACGATGCCAAAATATATTACGAAAATAATAATTGCAAGAAATTTCATACGTAAAATTATTAAAGATTAAATAGTGAATTTATCGAGGCTTGAATATATATTAAATGCGAGTTGAAAATAACACATTAAACTATCAACACATCTACAATCATGTTTCAGGATATGTGCATTGCACACGGAGAACACGTGCATTGCACATGGTTTTAAATTGTAAAAACAAAACCTTGACATTTCTATAGAGAGAAAAAAAGTTCTTAGGACAAACCTGGAAACTGTGGAGGGATATTGAGTAAGAAGTTTGAAACTAAAACTTCTAAGTCTGAGAATTCACATTGGAATTGGGAGAAAGGAGACAGATTGGAAAAGTTTCTTGAAAAATGATCTAATGCTTTATTTTCTTTGTCGCTGTCAATCGCTACAGCATACTATTGATTCTAATTCATGAAAAAGTGCTTCACCAAAAGTAGACTGAAAGTGAGAACGAAGGTGTCATAGGGAAAAGCTCTTGCCGCTGTGGGTGACAGGAAAAAGGCTTACCCTAATTGTTTATCAAGCACGAGATTTGAAGAGTCACGAAGTTAAGAGAGATAAAGCATTTTGAAATCTGAAAAGACGGCTAATGATGATTTATTTCTTGGTAAGGTGCACCGCCTAACATTTCAAAGGACAATACTCTAGATTTCGTGATAAACACGAGTTCACACACAGTAAAAATGAGTTATGTGTTTGAATGGTCGACTATTTTAGTCTCTCTCAACACTTGTTAGGCAGTCAACTGGTAGCGAGTATGGGGTTTTTTTAAAGAACAGGACATTTCTGTCATAACTAAAGTATACATTGACAAAATATATTACGAAAATAAAAAATAAATAAATATAAGAAATTTCATGTATAAAAAAATCAAAGCATTAAATAGTTGATTAATTGAGTTTGTATATATTAAATGCGAAGGTTAAAAGAAGATATTAATCTATCAACACTTCTATAATCATGACTCAAGACATGTGCATTGAACACGTAGAACACGTGTGAGACATGTGCATTGAACACTTAGAACACGTGTATCGCACGTGGTTTTGAATTTCGAAAATAGAACTTTAATTTTTTTAATGTACACAAGAATTATAATGCCAAAAACATGACACATTAGAAAGTAATGATTATATTACACAATTATTTATGATTATAATAAAACTGCAAGTGAATTCTATTTCCCTTCATAAGTACATGGAGACATAGATAAATCACGCACGTCCAACAGCAAAAACCTAGCAAATTGCCGCCTAAAAATGCCTAATTACTGAAAAAATTTTAGAAGGTAGTGGAGAAATAACTAATGAGTCTTAGACCTTGTTTATGAAGTGGATTATACATGTTTATTTTCCTATCCCCTTAGTTTATTGCTGGTTATGAGATGAATGTGTTGAAATGGACGGCGGATTTTCATCCTAAGAAGGAAACTCATATTGTTCCCATCTGGATGTCATTATGTTTATGGCCTGTGCATTTACTTACTAGGGATGTTTTGTATTCTTTAGCAAGAGTTGTTGGTCAACCTTTGCGTATTGATGAGGCCACCTCTGATTTGTTGAGACCTATTTAGGCTAGGGTTTGTGTTGAGTTACATATGGAGCATAAGCTCCTTGATAGGAATTGGGTTGATAGAGGGCCCAGTCATAGTTTCTGGCAGGCGATTGTGTATGAAAAATTGCTAGTATTTTATTCCGCCTGCAGGCGTATGGGTCATTCTGTTGGTCAGTGTAAGGCTGAGGCTCCTCTCCCCCCACCACTACCCCCTTCATCTGGTGGTCCTCCATCATCTAGGCCACCTAGTTCTGTTCATATGATTAGTTCTGCACGGGCCCCACCCACAGCGCCACCCCGTTCTCAGTAGGAGAAGGAGGAGGGTGTTATAACTGAGCAGCCTCGTCAGTGAGTTCCTATTCCTGGTACTTCCAGGGTTTGATTGTAGACTGAGCTAATGATTGCTCTTATGGCCTCCTTACCTCCTAGTATTGCTGTCACTCCGCTTATCTCAGTGCAGCTCTCTTTAGCTATCCCCACCACAGTGACTGCTTGTTTCAGTGGTTTCGTTGGTTATTTAGACCCTACCTAATGTGTCTGCTTCTCAGCCTGATACAATTCTGACCCCTTCTTTTCCTGGGATCCAGGTATGCGATTTTGCTATTACTACTTCCCCTTTCTTGCGTGATTCTGGTTTGAGGGTATCTCTGGTTTGCTCTTGTGATTATTTTGTGGAAGAGATGGTGGCATCTGCTACTACATCTAAGTCAGATGTTCCGTTGAGTGATGTTGGTAGCTTTGATTGGTCAGCTGATCATGTGATTCCTATTGAGAGTCATAGTAAGGATTTTGGTCATTCTAGTGCTGATGGTCCTGAGTTGTAGTCTCTTTTATCTACTTTGTGCCATGGACTCTCTCCTATTCATGCCTCACCCCTCTTGGCTCACTGTATATCTTCCAGGAGAACACAGAGTCTTCAGTTCCTTCTGTTGATAGCACAGAGTTGCCTATCCCACATTAGCCAGTTCGACGTAGGTCTGAGGCTGATTTGCCCAGTCTATAGGACAGTCAGATAGATCGGAAGAGCCTGTTGATTTAAGAAAGAAGAAGAAAAAGTTAAAGCCAAAAGTTTAGGTGACTTCTACTCATATGACACCTCGGCCCAGGTCAGCGATTTCTGCACTCCCTCATTTTTCATGTTGAATACGATGATATAGAATGTTAAGGGTATTTGTAGTACAGTTGCTTAGAGGCGTTTGAAAAAACTCCTCTAGATGCACGATGTATGTTTTCTAATTGTGATTGAGCCTATGATTTTGTGTCATGATTTTGCATTTATTTATCAATTCATTGCTTTTGATTGGGGGTTCAGAATCAAACATACATGATTTGGTGTTGTTGGAAATAGGGGATTTTTGTTGATTGCATGGTTGATCATCCCCAATTTCTTCACATTAATGTTCAGGATCCTAGATTAGCTATGACTTTTTATCTCACACCTGTGTATACTTCATGTGATTATGTTGAGAGGCGGCTTTTGTGGGATGTTTTACATTCTATTTCTATTTGTATGGATGGTCCTTGGCTTGTAGGGGGAGACTTTAATATTATTGCTCATGATGGTGAGTAGACATGATTCAACACAAGGGATAGATGTATGTCTGATTTCTGTGATATGATGTTAGGCTGTGGTTTGTCTGATGCTAGTTTTGTTGGTGAGCCATTTACTTGGTCGAATAATAGGGTGTCAACTAATAGGGTATGTATGCATTTGGATATGGAATTGTTGAATCCAGATATTGCATCTTTCTTTTCTTAGTTTACTGTTAGACACTTGAATAGGCATTGTTCTGATCATGCTCGTTTGCTTATTCAGTGGTTATTGGTTAGTCAGTGGGCCACGACCTTTTAGATTTTTGAATGTTTGGACAGACATCATGATTTTCAGTCGTTTTTCTCTCAAAAGTGGTCATTACCCACCCATCTTACGGGTACGACGCTCTTCCGATCTTGGGAGAAATTTTTTAGACTAAAGCAGGGGCTAGGCTGGTGGAATAGGTATATGTTTGGTGATATTTTTTAGAATGTCCGAGAGGCGGAGTTGTTAGTTAATCAGGCTGATAGGGTTTTCGACTCTGACCCCATACAGTTCCACCGTGTGCAGTTGCACAGTGTTCAGGCAGACCTGAACCGTACTTTGGCTATTGAGGATGGCTTCTGGAGATAGAAGTCTAGGATTAGATGGTTAGCTGAGAGTGACCATAATACCAGATATTTCCACTCTATGGTTCAGGGGGGCGTATTAGATCTGGTATTAAATATATTAGGGCTCTAGATGATTCTATTTTGTCTGATAAGTCAGCCATTCAGAGTTCTGATGTTGATATTTTTTCAAGCTTTGTTGACTTCTTCTGGTGAGTCGATGTAGCAACTTCAACCTAGTATTATCCCTTCATTAGTCACTATGGAGGATAATATCCTGCTAAACTGTATTCCTACTCTTGATGAGGTCAGAGAGACTGTTTTTAGTATTGATGGTGGTAATGTTGCCAAGGCTGATGGATTTATCTCTTTGTTTAATCAGCAGTATTGGGATATTATTTTTAAGGATGTTTTTCAGGCTATTATTGATTTCTTTGATGTGGGACATCTCCCTAGGGGTTTTGTGGCTACTTCCATTGTTCTTTTACCCAAGAGAGAGAGAGAGAGAGTGCATGTAGTTGGCCTGAGTTTAGACCTATCAGTTTCAGTACTGTGTTTAACTAGATTATTACGAAGTTGTTGAAGGCGAGACTTAGTGAGCTTCACCCACGTATCATTTCTCCTCAGTAGAGTGGTTTTATCCAAGGACGCCTTATTGGGGATAACTTGCTCTTGGCCACAGAAATGGTCCATAAGCTTGATTTGCGGGCCAGAGGTGGCAACGTTATTCTCAATTTGGATATGGCTAAGACCTACGATAGGATGAATTGGGGAGGTTATTGAACTCAATTATAGAGTAGTTTGGTTTTGATCGGCTTTGGTTGACAGGATCAAGCAATGTATTTCTGAGTACAGGTTCTCTATTTTGGTCAACGGTCAGGTGGCTAGCTTTTTCCCATCCTCAAGGGGGCTTCATCAGGGTGATCCAATCTCTCCTGCTTTATTTGTTATTGCTGCTGATTATTTTTCGCGACTGCTCAGTCATCAATTTCGGCAGCACAGTATTATGTAGTATAAGCATAGGGGCTCTGATATGGTTTTGCATCTTGCCTTCGCTGATGATGCTATTATATTCACCAATGGCCAAAAGAGGAGTATTGAGCATCTTATGGGGTTGTATTGAGCACTATGAGAGTGTCTCTGGCTAGTTGATGAATAGGGACAAGAGTGCATTGATTCTGCTGAGGCGAACATCTTCAGCACAGATTCATCGGCTTGAGCACATATCACATACCTTGGCGTCCCTTTATAAAAGGGCGCCAAACGGATCTTCTTATTTGAAGACTTGATGTAGAAGGTCCGTAGTAGGATTTCTGGATGGGCGAGTAGAGTATTATCTCTAGGTGCCAAGATTACTCTCATGCGTTCTGTTTTATATTCTATATCGCTTCACCTGTTTCAGATTCTACAGCCTCCTAAGGCTGTGTTGAAGTGGTTGGAGAGTTGTTTTGCTAAATTTTTGTGGAGCTCACAGGATCAGCGCTACAGTATGCATTGGAAACGGTAGAAGAAGTTGTGTTGGCCTCCTTAGGAAAGGGGGCTGGGCTTTAGGAGATTACATGATATTTTTTATGCTTTCTCCTTAAAGCTCTGGTGGAGGTTTCGATCTCAGGATTTTCTTTGGGCTTAGTTTTTACTAAGCAAATATTGCAAGGAATATCACCCTTCACAGATTCAGCCGTCTTATTTAGCCTCTCGCGGTTGGAGTAGATTTCTTACTGTACATTCTCAAGCTGAGCCTCAGATTTTCTGACAGCTTGGCAGGGGTCAGATTTTTTTTGGCATGACTTCCATCAAGTACTATGAGCTTGGACCAGATACTGTGATGACCCACTTGGGAACTGGTTAGATAGCTTTGTACTAGACTGTCAGCATATGGTGATTTTTTGGTCAGACCATTCCTGTAACAGTGTCTTTCTTCTGCTAGCGACTGTGGCAAAGTCTTATTCCAGTAAATTGCATGATTAGGCAGTGGATTCATGTGCCGATGCCTTCACGTTGTCAATGTTGCTCTAAGGAAGAGACATTAGAGCTTGTTTTTATTGGCAGCCCGATGGCTGATAGAGTGTGGTAGCATTTCTTCTCTATCTTCTAGGTTTCTCATCCTCTGTCTGACTGTATTCAGTATCATTTTTAAAGATGGCGGTTTTCTAGACACGCAGTCAAACGGGGTCACATTCACATCATTGTACCGTTTTTGTGTTTTGGTTCTTATGGAAGGTGCGGAATGATGCAAAACACATAGGCATAGCTGTTGATGCTAGGGGGATTATCTGGTGTATGCATCAGGCTTTATATTTTCTTTACATTGGCAGAGCACTTCGCTTCATGCATTGGAGAAGGGACACTAATCTAGTTTCCAGGTTTAGCATTTCTATTTCCTTTCCTCCTCCTCCTCCTCCTCCCCTTCCTGTTTTGGTTTTTTGGCAGAGACCATCTATGGGATCTCACAAGGTGAACACAGATGGATGTATTTTTGATGGGAGAGTTGGTGGATATGGTATTATCAAGGACTCCAGGAGGCGCTATGTTTATGCCTTTTTTGCTGATTACAGATATTATATAATATTGGAGGCTGAGCTTTGAGCTGTCCAGGTCACTTTGTATATCTGATTTATTTGGCGCTATCCATTGCATTCTTCACAGAGGCACTCCTTGGAATCGTTAGATCATTATTCGGCGCATTCGCCAGCAGTTGCACTTGGATAGGGACAGTCTCTCACACATTTTCCACGAGGGCGCCTAGGTTGCTGATGCTCTTGCTTCTGACGGTCAGATCAGACAAGGTTACACAGAGTATGGGGTTCACGATCTGCCTTCAGCGGTCCGTGCACTTCTACAGATGGACCTTCATGGTTTTCCCTTGGTCAGGGTATATAGTTTAGCTTAATTCTTTATTTTTTTAGTCATGTGTACAGTTACTCTGGGTATTGTTTTATTTTTTTTGCTCTTACTGATTCTAGTGTTAGGGATGTAGTACCTCTTTATTTACTACTTTCATTTATTATACATTCAGTTGGAGGTTAGGTTTTATATCCCCCTCCTAGGTTGTACCATTTACTAAGATATTAATTAAAATGGTTGGGGAATTCTAAACCCCACACGCTAGGTAAGGCGGACGCCTAAAAACGACGCTCCGACACTATAGCCTAGTTGGTGCTTTGATTAAAAAAATAACGAGTCTCAGATTTAGCAATTATAAAGGCAAAATGTGTAGAGGACAAACCTGGTTATTGTAGAGGCATATTGAGCAAAAGGTTTGAAACCAAAACTTCCAAGTTTGGGGAATTCACACTGGAATTGAGAGAAGGAGAATTAATGGGGAGAGTTGGATTGGAAATGTAGCTTGAAAAATGGTCTATTGCTTGATTTTCTTGATCGCTCTCAATCACAACAACAACCTGTTGAGTGTGATTCATGAAAAAGAGATTTGCTAAAATAAGATTGAAAGTGAGAACAAAGGTTCCGAAGAGAAAAGCTTTTGCAGCTATATGAGAGAAAAGAAGGTAAGGAAATGAAAATCAAGTAAGGCTAGCTAATTGTTTCTCAAGCGTGGGATTCAAAGAGTAACCAAGTTAAGAGAGGCAAAGCATTTTGAAATTTGAAAAACGGCTAATGATGGTTTATTCCTCGAAAAGGCGCGTAACCTAATAAACACGCGTTCACACTCCTATAAGAATGAGACATATAAGAATGAGACGTGTATGAATGGACGCCTATTTTGTACTCTCTCTCACCACTTCATTTGACACTCGACTGGTCGATAGGGTTTATTTCAGAAAGGGACATTTAGAAAGAAATTAAATTATATGGTGGCCAAATATATTACGAAAATAATAATTGCAAGTAATTTCATATGTAAAATAATTAAAGCATTAAACAGTGGATTTATCGAGTTTGAATAGATTAAATGTGAGTTCAAAATAACTGGTGCATGCGGAAGTATGAACAAATGAACGGGTTCAAGTATAATTCATTGATTCTATGAATACCTGGATTGTAATGACCTTCAAATATTCGTTGATTTATAAGAATACAAAATAATTGGAATAATTGAGAAACATCTTAATGTTATAATTTTATTATCAAGTCCATCCCTTTCTATAATGTAAACAACGACTTAAATAAGACAATAAAACCCTAACACTATACTAATGAGCTGACTTGGAACAAAAGAAACATATAATGGGCCTTCTGGAATATTCCTCCATCAATAACACATTAAACTATCAACACTTCTATAATCAAAACTCAAGATACATGCATTGCACGCGGAGAACACGTTCATTGCATGTGGTTTTCAATTTCAAAAAAAAAAACTTTAAAATTTTTATAGGCAAAAGAGTTATTTAAAAGAAACTAGGTAACTATGGTGGGGTATTGAGTAAGAAGTTTGAAACTAAAACTTCCAACTCTAGAGAATTCGCACTTGAATTGGGAGAGGGAGAAGTGACGGGGACAAATGGATTGCAAACATTGCTTGAAAAATTGTATAACATTTGATTTACTTTTTCTCCTTCAATCACCACAAAAACTCTTTATTTTGATTCATGAAAAAGTGCTTCACTAAAGGAAGATTGAAAGTGAGAACGAAGGCTTCATAAGGAAAAGCTTTTTCTACTATGGGTGAGAAAAGAAGTGAAGTAAAGGAAAAGCGGCTTAACCTAATTGTTTCTCAAGCATGTGAGTCGAAGAGTCGGGAAGTTAAAAGAGATAAATCATTTTGAAATTTGAAAAGATGGATAATGATGATTAATACCTTGGAAAGGCATGTCACCTATCATATCAAATAACAATTCCCTAGATTTGATGATAAACGTGCATTCATAGGCTAGTAAAAATGAGACATGTGTTTGAATGGACGACTGTTTTGTACTCTCTCTCTCTCTGCGCACTTCCATGGTGGATTTATTGAGGTTAAAATATATTAAATACTAGTTCAACACAATACATTAAACTATGAACACTTTTATAATCACGACTCAAGACACGTGTGTGAATATGTGGTTCTCTAGACTTTAATCAGGATGTATCCTGCCTAGGTACTTAAACAGTTAATCTGGTATAACGCATAACATGACCTAGATATGTCTAGCTCGAATATGTATGAAAAAAATAAATATCTCCAGATATGTTGACGCGGAAAGCCTAATAAGGAAAAAACCGCAGGCACCCTTGTTACGGGACAAACTAATCCAATATTACATATAAGAATTTAGTATAGATGGAGATAATTAGTGATATCGCAATATACACTAAACATTCAAAAGAAAAACTTATAAAAGAAGCTCCCTATTTTCACCTTTTGATATGTGACAATGTGCGTTCCTCGTCTTTTCTTACTATCGTGTTCGCAAGGGAACGTACATCAAGCTTCCTAGAGATCATCTAAACTCATCTTGGGAAGCAAGACCTCCTAAACCTCTTCAACCTTGTGTGGATAGTCCCTCACACATATATTGATCTACTATTAATGCACTTTGAAGGGTTTGCGAAACAAACACAGTTTTAAGACATGTAAGTCCGGTTTGCAAGTATGAAACTCGACGGTATGGCGGTGTGTTTGCTTTCTCATCTGAGTTGAGCTTCTCAGAATATTGCAAGAATAATTATTGCTCAACTTGTTGTCTTCAATGTTCAACATACAAGAGAATATATAGAACGGTCTTTGAATTCTTGTGCAAGACAAGGATTAAAGAGGCCGAATCCATGTAGAAATGAAACATAAGGAAAGTTCATGTGACTCAATCTCTTGTACCAAAGTTCTGCAGGATTAGTACTAGGAACTTTGTAAGTAAGCTTTGGATTCAAAATATAACATTTATCACTAGATCTAACACCTTTGAGTAAAGTTTGTCCAAGCAAATTTGACTCAGGGTCAAGATCAAAAACTTTACACTGAGTTTTAGAGAAGGGCACTCTAAGATTGTCATCACACAATTGACCAACAGTCAAAAGATTTGTTTTTAAACCAAAAACAAACAAAACATCTTTTAGAGTGGATAAGCCTTCAATGCACATATTTCCAAATGGAAAATGTGACCTTGTTGTCCATATCCAAATATAACTAAACTTGTTTCTCCTTTCTGGAAATTGGACAGCAATTCTAAGTCACCTGTTATATATCTAGAACATCCACTATCAAAATACCAAGTGTTAGGGATTAAAGCACTTAAAGAAAGTTTAACAACATAACTCTTGTACTCACCCATTTTCACCCAAACCTATTTTACCTTACCTTTAGCTTCAAGTATTTTGACTTTATGCGTGTTGATCAGATTTATGTATTTTTGACAGTTAAAAATATTACGACCAAATTCTCCACATAAGTTATAGTTTACCTGTCTAACCTTACCATACACGTTGGAATTTTGAACTAGTCTGACAGTAGCATGTTGGTTTCTGATATTCTGCTATTGCTACTTTGTTGGATAGTTCAGCTCGAAGAGGGTCCAGACGTATCCTACTTGAGTCCAAATTTTGTTTTTGACTTGCAGGTTCTTTTTAGAAGTTTTTCCCTGATTCTTTCACAAAAACTGTTTGTTGGACAACTTTTCATTTTCCTTCATATCCTAGTTCAGATATATCCCTAAAGGTCTTCTATACTTCAGGACTTTGTTCAACCTTGCAACTCTAATTGTCATTTGTTTGATCCTTTCATTGGCATGCTCCAGATGAGTTGTAAGATGATTGATTTGCTCATCTTTTTGTTCAATAGATTTGTTCAAATCTCTCTTTACACCATCAAAGAATTCCATCATCACTTGAAGCATGTCAGATTTATCTTGTTATGCAACAAGTTGATTATGTAGTTCTGTACAGTCAGGGCATGATATCTCCTCACTTGTAGAAGTTTTTGCAGTGTTAGCAGTGAGGCAGTTCGTTGAACTAGGTTGAGGCTGGACATGTGCTATCAGAATAGTAATTTGTTCTTCTGATGAAGTCTCTGATCCTGAACTAGACATGTCCTCCTCGACTTCACTCCAGGTAACTTTCATTGCATTTTTACATATCTTCTTCTAGGTATTTGCACATTCTGCTACAATATACCCGTAGCTTTCACATTTATTGCATCTAATTTTGCTAGCAGTTTTTGTCTTAGGATTGAAGTTGCCTCTGGACTTTCTCTAGCTAGTTTTCCTATGTTGATTTGGTTGATGTTCACCATCTTGATTCTGATTCTTTATTTGATAAGATCTTTGAGGCTTGTACTGATTTTGGAATTTCCTACCTTTTTGCTATTTGTTTTTCAAGAATTTCTTGAATTGTTTGGTGAGGAGTGCCAAGTTGTCTTCTTCGTCAGTTTCTTCCTCGGTTTCAGAATCTTCCACCTTGCTCTTAAATGCAATCCCGGGTTTCTTTCCTTTTTCCTCTTAGATATGTTCAGCTCGTATATTAACAAAGATCCCACAAGCTCTTCAACCTTTATTTCATCCACGTCCTTGCTTTCTTCAACGGCAGTGTCCTTCGTGTAGAATCTATCTGGCAAAGATCGGAGGATCGTTTTAACAATATTCCGTTCAGAATATACCTTGCCTAGAACTTGTGCTTGATTGGTGATTTCACACAACTTAGTATAGTAATCCTTGAATTCTTTATTGTCCTTCATTATGATTTGCTCAAACTCTAGAGTGAGCATCTGAAGCCTTGAAGACTTGACTGCAGTTGTTCCTTCATTAGCAATTCAAAGTGCATCCCAAGCTTCCTTAGCAGTCCTACAATTAGTAACAAGTTTGAATTGATTTTGATCTATAAAGGAAAAAATAGCATTTAATGCTTTAGAATTCCAACTACGTGCAGTATTTTCTTCAATAGTAAATTGAGCATTAGGCTTAATAGAAATAGTACCATCTGTTCCAGTGACAGTGGGTGTTGTGAGATCGGAAGAGAACTAGTATGAGTAGAAGTCCAAGCCATATTATCTATGGACTGAATATAAATTTGCATGTGAACTTTTCAATATGCATAGTTAGACCAGTCTAGGATATGTAGTTTAACAAAAGATGTATCCATATCTTAGATGAACATGATCTCACTAATAACTTAAGTGAACTCGCTCTAATACCAACTGTGAATATGTGGTTCTTTAGACTTTAATCAGGATGTATCCTACCTAGCTACTTAAACAGTTAATCTAGTATAAAGTGTAATGCAACCTAGATATGTATAGCTCGAGTATGTATACGGAAAATAAATAACACCATATGTGTTGATGCGGAAACCCTAAAAAGGGAAAAACCACGGGCACCCTTGCCACAAGACAAACCAATCCACTATCACAGATAAGAGTTTAGTACAGCTTGAGATAATTAGTGATATCGCAATATACACTAAACATTCAAAAGGAAAATTTATAAAAGAAACTCCCTCTTTTCGTCTTTTGACATGTGACAACGTGCGCTGCTCATCTTCTCTTGCTATCGCGCTCACACGAGAACGTACACCAAGCTTCCTAGAGATC
>CAVNYN010209719.1:0-10666 GCA_963692815.1 Nyctanthes arbor-tristis
TGGGATGATTTCCTTGTGAGAACGCGACCCAGCAGAGCACTTCTGGCTTCTTTTGTATGCCTCGCCTCTGTATCTCCAGTCAAGTACCAAACCGCAACAGCATCGTTATGCAATTTAGGGCGAGGAACGGCTTGGGGTTCAATTCTGTGCACAACCCTGACTACCGGCCGGAACCGGGAGATAGTCCTCCAAGCAGTGGTTCTCTCTTCTCTGAAACCAAAACCGATGCAAAGAAAACGACCGCCACATCACAGCTATCTCATCCATGAAACAAAAGCACAAAAGCAAAAGAGAAATTGCGGAAAGGAAACGGAAAGAAAGAAACAGTCAAGCCCTAGTGGAAACCCACCAGGGGACAGTCAGTCTCCCGAAGGCTTAGGAGAGAGTCTTGAACACATGAATTCTTAATGGGCCAAATTACCTATCATTCTTGAAGCACTGCAAAAATATCTTTTTTATGGGTTGAAGTGTTGGAAATGTTTCGCCATGGGTCAGGAGATTTTTACCAATAAGTGCCTAAGTAGTCAGAAAAAATTCTGATACTCTAAGAGTATTAAACTCGATATTTTTGACCAATCAAATCTATTAGGGATCTGTATATAGATTCAAAGGCTTTAATTTATTATTTAATTTGGGTAATGAATCTCACATGTGAGTTTTTAATTAGTCAGGAGTATCAAGTGCTCAATACTTATAGAGTACCAAAATTTTTTCAGTAAGCACCCTATCATTTTAGATCTTCACGTGGTATTGTCACGTTATTATTGTATTGTAACACCCTTAAATATTCTAACATTTCTATATTATTCGAGAAATGGCCTTTTTAAATATTGTAATACATAATTTTTTTAATAAATAATAAACTAGTTGAGTCAAAATAGATTTTCCAGAATAATAATTTAAGGCATATAGAATTTATTTTCAAAGTGCTAGAATATATTTGTAAGATAATTTAATAAAGACGTATTTACTCAATAATTAATAAACTTCGCTTCTTATTAAAGGCAAGGAAGATTGAGGATCGCCTATATAAAATACTTTACTTTTATGAGGTAGAACTAATTAGTTTAAGATAAAAGAATCTGTAACCTTCAGGGTACCTCTGGTAGTAGACCAATAATGCTAACGGTTAGGATTCCCGTACACAGTGCTCTGCTCAACTTGAAGTTATCACCACTTTTCGTTATTTATATTGTCACACCTACAATGCAAAATTGTATGAGTTAACGCTCAGCAAGTAATATCATGCATATATATATGATGATTCCACACACCACAATGCAAATATGGCCCACATCCCCGTGTAAAACATCGCATGAATTCATAATCAAAAGGCATGGGCGCAATGCCTTACCCGAAGGTCCGTCATAGTCTCACCTCGACTCAGAAATCCTTCGATGTTCCGTCGTTGCCTCAAACTCAGGTTAGGAGATGACAAGCACTTACCAAAATCATCAAATAATCAAGGTCTAGTCATAACATACAACCGCCGGGTCTTAACACTACGTCTGTATACATACCCGATTAGCCGGTCGTCGGGGCCCCAACACTCGCAAGTGTATATACTCGTACGACAAATACAATGCGATATAACTATATAGGGATTACACCATCTTTCATTGTGTCTCATATCAATCACTATGCCACATGTATATTCTCATCTTTATCATCATTCTCAAATGTGTGCGTATGACATACTACATTATATGTCCAACAACATATGTCTCAACAGTTGCAATTAAGTCATGCCCAATTTTCTCGTCTCATAACAAAGATTATCACATTTAAATATCACGTTGTTACATAGGAGCACATAATACCATTGTTTTGCATTGTAGTTGAATCGTTAACTACTTTAATCCATAGCTATCTAAGGATATTAGTAGTTTTTAACACTTCAAACTATTGCGCAGCACGGACCATCAATATCTCTCATACTTTATCATCTAACATCTGTAGATATAAGATTTCCTATTTATTTATTTTTTTAATATTTAACTAGAACAAACTAATAATCTATATCTATATATTAATTAATCCACTTAAGTCTCGTACCTTTTGTATCGCGATTTTCCCGCCTTTTTTATTTGGTAAATTTTGCGGTAACTGTTCATTTGTTTTTTAACAAAAATTTTTGTAAAGAACTCAAAGAAGACTTGAACTTATGACCATTAGGTTTAACAATTAAAATTTAACCATTTTGCCCATTTGTTTTGTTTGTTAATCTTTTTTACTAATAAATTAAAATACCAAATCTGAAATGTCAATTATAAAACAAACCGTAATCTATCATAATTTGTTAATTCACCATCTTTACTATGTATATTAATGACTTTAATGTTATTTGAATTTTTTAATACATTTTACATTTCTTTTTTGAATTGGTTAGTTTTATTAGAATTTTTTTTTAAAGGATTATTAAGATTTTTTAAAATAAGGCGGGTAATATGTATTTTTTTATTATTATATATATGTATGAAGGATTATATGTAAGAATGTGTGTTGTCTTTTAAACGATATTGAACTTTACGATTACTAAGTTCATTGAACTTATTGATTCAATTAATTTATAATAGTGTTTTTGTATTTTCTACAGGGGTGTAAATATTACAGATTTATGTTTAACTATCTAATAATACATTTTAGTAAATTTTTCTACCCGTGTATTGGTTTAACTAGTTAATTAAAATGCTTACCAAATCGTCAAACTCATACTCCTTTCTAATCATTATTCCGCATTGTAAATAGAAAGATCATTTTTTTCGCCATTAAAATTATGCCCAAATGATGTGGTAAGTGAAACATAGGGTGCACACATAAAAGTAGAAACACTCCAAATATTAACAGGTTGGGGGGGGGGACCCCTCTTGATTTAACTCGGTAGCTGCAAAATTTTTGTTATGTTTTTGGAGGCCTTTGCCCCTATTATTATTATTATTATTATTATTATTATTATTATTATTATTATTATTATTATTATTATTATTATTATTATATATTTTTAAATGGTTGTCAACACCCCACGAACTTTTTCAAGTGCAGCAGTCACAATTGTTTACTTTCTCTTTTAATTTTTTTTAGATTTATTTTATACCGTTTTAAATCTGCTAATATTTCGAATAAATTTGGAGGCGTCAAATGGAACCTAATCATAGTGTTTTTGGTACTTGACGTGTCAAATTAAGTTTAATTAAAGAATCTTCCGTACTCATGTAAAAATATAATAGAGTACTACTTTATAATAGAGCTTTCATAATTCTTATAAAATCGTTAGCAAACTTACGGTATTTTAATATTATAAGTATCTCGAAATGTAATTTAAATTCTATTAAATTATCATGTGCTCCGTAAAATTATAAAAATAATACTTTTAAATTTGTGGCGTTACACGTGTTGTCAATTTTACATGTAATTTCTAAGAAATATAAAGTGTGAGAAGTCTATTGTTATTAGATCACATGAAAAATATATCTTTGTACAAAGGTTTTCCAATTTTTAATAGTGGTTCAACTAAATAATGTGTTTTTTTCCTTTCCTTTTTTTAACATTAACTCTGCTACAGAGCTCGCATAATTAAAAAAATACAAGAAATCATTATTGGTTTTATGAAACTATTAGTGGTTTTTCATGTTTCTTACTCAATGCGGGCTCTTCAACATGTATCAACATCGGTATCTTAAAATTTTGCGTAGAACCGCTGCATGGTAGGGGGGTTGGTACATGACATTAAAAAAAAAAAAATATTTGACATTAGAAAGATGGACTGTGGAGAGGAGAATGTCTAGGAGCTTTTCTATAGAACCAAATGTGGCTCCTTGCGCAGGAGCCAGATCCGGTTCTTTAGAATATCAGGAATGTCTAGCATTCCTAAAATTATCAGTCGATAATGTGTCAGCCGACTAAAAAAGACACGTACCCCTAATTATTGCATGTTCCCTCTAGGCTCTAGATATCGTCAGCTAGCTTGCACATCGATTGGCATAAACAGCGGGGGAGTGCCAAACACATTTATAATTATGATTTATGCGCTCTTTTTATTTCTTTACGTTCTTCCTCCAATTATCTATCATTCGGCATTTGACCTCCTAAATTTTCAATCCAAAGAATTCTTTGAGGTTTTGTTTTATCATTTTTTTCTTTATTTTCCTTAATTCATAGATCATATTGGGTATTGTGCCATTGAGCATCTCTAATGTGTTAATGTGCATAGTATATTAGTGACAAAAGAACTTGACATTACAATTAAAAAAAATTCTCCAATACAACAATATATAATACATATGTGGCAAAATTATTATTTGATACCTTTTGTACCCTTCTTTCATTCGAATTGATAATTTTTGCTCATCCTAATTTAGTATCCCCAATGCATGCAAACTCAAATCCCATAGCTAAATGAAAGAAGATGGGGGCAAATTTTTGTTTTATTTTTCAACAATTTTATTGAATAATAAAAATTGGTAAGAATGTTATTAGTAAAATTATTGAGGTAGAGATGACAATAGGGAAAATATATTTATACAATACTTTTTGATAATTACACCACATTTTTATTAAGATGAATATCCCTAATCCTTGTTCCTTATAGAATTTATATGAATAATGCTATTTATCTAGATTGGAGATCGGTCTCCAGTCTAGTTGTCATCTCCTTATTGGTCATTGAATAAATAAGGAGCCCCATGTATTTACGCATATCAACTCATCTTCCGATGTAGTGATGCCAACTAGACTGATCTCCAATCTAGATAAATAGCATCACTCAATTTACATCCTTAAAAAATTTTTGCTTTTTTTTTTTAATTTTGGATTTAATTATCACATCTTGTTCTTAATGATGGGATATATTTAAAAAATTTGTTTGTGAACTTTAAAATCATTTAAAACTATGCAATTGTATTTTATTACAGGGTAATACTTATTTATTTAAAAAATTTAAACAGTTCTTTCAATGAAACATTAAGAATCAAAATGTCATTTTGTAAAGATGTAATAATTAATAAAATCTTACAATATGATATAAAAAAGATAATGAAGTAAATGAAAAAATTTGAAAACATAAAGGATGTTAAGTACAATTAGATTGTCGTGTAGTTAGTAAACAAAATGTGGAGTAAATGGAGCTAGCCTTCAAAATATTACAAAAGGTGAAAATAATGCAACAAAAAAAAGGATGCTCTTTCAAAACTTTTATTTTAACACTATGAAGGTAGTTGGGGGTTTTGTTTAAATAAAGAGGTCAGCAAAAACTTTTATTTAAAAAAGGTATCATCTAAAGTTTTTGTCTAAATAGAGTATCTAATTAAAAAAAATCAAAATGTAAATAAAAATCCGCTCTCCACCCTTTTACCTAACCCACCACTAACACTACTAACGTTGACTTCTCCATTCCACCCAAAATTCTACCCAAAAAGAAGAAAACATCTACAAGGGGAGGGAAAAGGTAGCTTGGCGGGAACATGGAAGAGATAAATCCGAAAACCATGCAATTTCTCCTCATTTTTGTCATTTGACACCCCGCCAACTCCCAAACCCTTCCCCGATATGGCCATCTGAGTGGACTCTTACCTGAATCATTCACCTCCTATACTCCTTTGGAAAATGGCGAATTCGAGGTCAATCTCGAGAACCCATGTTACATTCAGTTCGATTATTGGGTTTATTACAAGAACAAGATAACAGAGAAGCTAAAAAGGGTTCGATTACCAATCTAAAGGTCATTCAAGCTAAGAGATTCTTGTTCTGGTTTGATGTTGATGAAATCAGCGTAGACATGCCGCCGTTTGATAGTATTTACTTTACTGTTGGGATCATAAACAAGAGGCTTGATGTGGATCAGTTCTGAAGTGTTCGTTCTTGCAAAGCCAAGGCATTCTCGACCCAGCTTTCGACTTCTATGGATGATATTCGAATGCTTGTCACTGAGTAGTGGATGGTAAATTTCAAGTCACCTCACTGAAGTTTGTCTTTAAAGTCTTTTAAGATTTTTTTTTTTGGCAGGCGCACTTGTTCTAATTTATCAATTAATTTACTGGAGAGTTCGCTATAATTTTTTGATTGTGGAAATGTTTGTATTGAGTATTTTATACATGTTATTCGACTAATGTTTTGCCTCGGGAAATATACAACCGGATGGTTGTTGGGAAAAAAAAGTTTTATTATGGTTATTATCAGGCCTCTAAGCAATAGTTTACTGCTACTGATTTTTGTGATCCTGAGTTTTGTGAGATGAATTGATTTTGCAATATACTATGAAAATTTTCAAGCACCAAACAGATGGCACTTAAAAAAAAAAAAGAAAAAAAAAGTGCAATTAGATTTATGTATTGAGGCATGCCACAAAACTCTCAAAAGCTTTTGAAGAACAAGAAAAGATCGATATAAAATAGGAAAGTCAAACTTCTTATAGTTCTTTTTAGAGTGGGAGTTTGCATTCTCATGGTACTGGGGATTATGATGGTCAGATCGTGATCACGGCATATGTGCCGTGATCTGTGCAAAATAACGGCATTCATGACGTTATGTTAGATTGAACAAATTTTTTTGTTTCCATATAGTTTTAACTGATTTTTAAAATCAATGTCAATGTTCTAATAATGATATGGTGCTTCAGTTGAGATCAAGGGATGTGTGCCATGATCTGTAATACATAACAACATTAATGTAAAGTCACGTGATATCTACAAGTCATCATTCGCTCATCCAAATTCATTAAACATATTGGAAACACGCAAGTGGATACGGTGGGCTTTTGACTGTCAAGTTTCATGAAATTTCAACTTCGTTAGGACCATAACAGACTCATGCCGCAAATATGGCGTTATCATGGCATAGGTATAGTGATGGCAATCCTTCTTGATTTCGGGGCCCTCTTTTTACTGGGTTGCACTCACATGACTTCCCAGCTAGACCTGACTTGTGTGTTTGAGATTTGCACACATTAGGTGTTAAACATGACTTAGTAGTGCCAACTTATAGCTTGTCTTGTCATGTGATTTTCACAAGTCATCCGTTCGCTCATCCAAATTCGTTAAACACACTAAAAACACACAAGTGGACACGGTGGGTTCATGAATGTCAAGTTTCATGAAGTTTCGATTTCATTAGTGCCATAACGGACTCATGCAGCGAATATGGCGCTATCACGGTATAGGTGCAGTGATGGCGATCCTTATTGCTTTTTAGGCCCTCCTTTTACTGGGTTACACTCACATGACTTTCTAACTGGACCCAACTTATATCAACGTGTTCAAGCCAGGGGAGGGGCATTTGCGCGTATAGGGTGTTAAACATAACTTAGTAGTACGTTGTGTAGCTTGTCTTGTCACATGATGTCTATAAGTCGTCTGTTCGCTCATCTAAATTCATTAAACACATTGTAAACACATAATTTGACACGGTGGGGTCACCATTGTCAAGTTTCCAAAAGTTTCAACTTCGTTAAGGCCATAACAGACTCATACCGCGAATATCGCTTTATAACAATATAGGTGCAGCGATGACAATCCTTTTTGATTTTGGGGCCCTCATTTTACTGAAATGCACTCACATGGCCTTTCTCATGAACCTAACCTCGATCGACTCGTTTGAGCCAGGGTAGGGGCTATTTGCACATGTAGGGTCTTAAACTTGGCTTAACATCACATTCTGTAATGTATATTGTCAAGTGATATCCACATCTCACCCATTCGCTCATCCATAGTCATTGAACAAACTGGAAATACACAATGGGAGACGGAAGGGTCACCATTGTCAAGTTTTACAAAGTTTCGGCTTCGTTAAGGCCATAACGGACTCATACCGCGAATATGGCTCCGTAACGACATAAGTGCAGCGATGACGATCCTTCTTGATTTTGGGGCCCTCCTTTTATCAGAATGCACTCATATGGCCTTTCTGCTGAACCCAACCTTGATCGACTCGTTTGAGCGGGAGTGGGGGCCATTTGCACATATAGGGTCTTAAACTTGGCTTAACGTCACATTTTGTAATGTATATTGTCAAGTGATGTCCACATCTCATCCATTCACTCATCCATAGTCATTGAACAAACTGGAAATATGCAATGGGAGATGGTAAGGTCACCATTGTCAAGTTTCAGAAAGTTTCGACTTCATTATGACCATAATGGACTCATGCCGCGAATATAGCTCTGTAACAGCATAGATGTAGCGATGACGATCCTTCTTGATTTTGGGGCCCACATTTTACTGAAATGCACTCACATGGCCTTTCTGGTGAACCCAACATTGATCGACTCGTTTGAGCTGGGGTAGGGGCTATTTGCACATATCGGGTCCTAAACTTGGCTTAACGTCACATTCTGTAACGTATATTGTCAAGTGATGTCCACATCTCATCCATTCGCTCATCTATAGTCATTGAACAAACTAGAAATACACAATGGGAGATGGTAGGGTGACCATTGTCAAGTTTTACAAAGTTTCGACTTCGTTAAGGCCATAATGGACTCATGCCGCGAATATGGCTCTGCAACGGTATGGGTGCAGTGATGACGATCCTTCTTGATTTTGAGATCGGCCCTCCTTTTACCGAAATGCATTCACATGGCCTTTCTGCTGAACCCAACATCGATAGACTCGTTTGAGCTGGGGTAGGGGCTATTTACACATATAGGGTCTTAAACTTGGCTTAACGTCACATTCTGTAATGTATATTGTCAAGTGATGTCCACATCTCATCCAATCGCTCATCCATAGTCATTGAACAAATTGGAACACACAATGGGAGACGGTAGGGTGACCATTGTCAAGTTTCACAAAGTTTCAACTTCGTTAAGGCCATAACGGACTCATGCCGTGAATATGGCGCTGTAACGACAGAGGTGCAGCGATGACGATCCTTCTTGATTTGGGGGCCCTCTTTTTACTCGAATGCACTCACATTTCCTCCCTACTGAACCCCACTTCGATCAACTCGTTCAAGTCAGAGGAGGGGACATTTGCGCATATAGGGCATTAAACTTGACTTATTAGTACGTTGTGTAGCGTCTTGTCACGTGATGTCCACAAATCCTTCGTACACTTACCTTTGGGGACACTGTATGGTCAGGGGTGTCAAGTTTCATTGAAATTCTAGTTGGTTCATGCCATAACGGACTCATGCCTCGAATGTCGCACTATAGCGGCATTAGGTGCTGTGATGATTTTCCTTGCTGCATTTGTTATAATAAAATATTTATTTACGTTTAGTTTATTTATTTGTCGTAGGAACAACCAAGAAAAAAAAGCACACGATTTCAAGCTCGTTTGTTTATTTGTTTGACACATAAGTCGCGATATCTAATGAAAACGTGACACCAGTTCAATGATGTCATTCTCGTGGCATTTGAAGCCTTTCATTTCACAGGCGCGTTAGCAATGCGTCTCTCTTACCACGGTTTTTTTTAAATACTATAAATGAATTGTAAAGGAGGGAGATCAAACCAATTAAGTTGGCAAGAAGATCACTTGAATGAATCAATTAGGCCACATAAATCTCGACTAGCATCACTGTCATTTTGATTATTATTATTTCCCAATTTTAGACCACAACTTTCTGCATAACTAATCCTACAACAATGAGCAAACTTAAAAAATAAGCTCAGATAATAGATTTCTTTTCATGATTTATAATATAAATAAAAAACAGGAGTAGAAGTTTTCAACGCATATCCTACTAAAAGTTATACAACATTATAACTCCAAATGAAAATGAAATTTTGAAATTTTGAGGCCAAACAGATTTTGGAAGATCAAAGTTGCATCGGGAAGAAGATTCATCGAACTGGGGGGGCATGAAATTAACAATCTTTTCGTGCACATTATACCTGCATAATAATCAAATCAAGAAATAAATCAACTACATTATCATCAAGTATCATATGTGTTAAGTTTCATGAAGTTTCAACTTCGTTAGTGCCATAACAGACACATGCTGTGAATATCATGCTATCACGGCATAGGTACAATGACGGTGATACTTCTGGATTTTTTGGCCTTCATTTTACCGAGCTGCACTCACATGGCTTCCCAGTTGGACCCAACTTAGATCCGTACGTTTGAGGCAGGGGAAGGGCATTTTACACATATAGGGTGTTAAATATGACTTAGTAGTAAGTTGCAATAGTTCAGGCTATCATTCAAGTTGCAATAATTTAAGTTGATGTTGAATATGCCCCAACAATAATAATTATTAACTAGTGTCAATATAGAAGCACCATAAGACATTCACATATAGATAAAAACACTCAACTCCATTTTGAATTAACTCATAGGGAAACCAGATTTTACTTCCTATTCAAAAAATAACCCATTTCAACAGAGACCCAATGCCAATCAGTGCTGAACTCGGACAAAAATCACACATAAAAAACTACTGGGGTTAGACCCTAGAAGAATGTGATAGGGGAATAGGGCTCTGCTAAGATCTGCTCAACCTTATTGGGATGAAGATGCAAAAGAATACTATCTTCCGGTTGTGAGTGGGCACTATGGCAGTACCTTTTGGACATCTAACGGAGTCATTAGGGGGCTTAACAATTTGTGGGAGTAACAAAGAGGCCGATAACAACTTTGATAGAGAAAAATTAGAACAAGACCTTGTGAAAAATAAACAAACTTGATGGTGCAGATGAGATGTCAAGCAGATATCACAGATTTGTGGG
>CAVNYN010209720.1:0-14799 GCA_963692815.1 Nyctanthes arbor-tristis
TGTTGATTATAGCATCAATCTTTGATTGCTCAATCTTGATTCCTGGCAGACAATGAAACCGAGAAATTTTCCAAAAGTGACACCAAAGGCGCACTTAAATGGATTCATTTTTAGCTGATATCGTTGAAGTCTTTCCAACACTTACTTCAAATCTTTGAGATGATCAGCTCTCTATTTTGATTTGACAATCAAGTCGTCCACATAGCATTCCACTTACTTGTGCATCATGTCATCAAAAATCTTTTGCATCGCCTGTTGATATATAGCACCCGTATTTTCAACCCAAAAGTCATAACTTTGTACCAATATATATTTTTAGGTGTTCTAAATGCTATAAGCTCTTCGTCTTTTGGATTTATACGGATTTGGTTGTATCTAGAAAACCCATCCATAAAGGATAAAGCCTTGAGCCCTATAGTTGTATCCACCATCAGCTGTGTTATTGGTAATGGGAAATCATCTTTCGAACATGCTTGATTCATGTCTTGGAAGTCGACACATATATGCAATTGCCTGTTCTTCTTTTTTACCAGAATAATATTTGACTTCACGGATAAATCCCGCCTCAACTAACTTACTAACCTCAATTTCTATTGGAGGAATTAGTTCCGGCCAGAACCACCTCTGAGGTTTTTTTTATTGGACGCTCTTCCGATCTCTTATTGTAAGATGATACACCACGATCTTAGGGTCTTACCCTGGCATTTCTTGGTAGGACTATGCGAAGACATCTTTATACTTCTGCAACAATTTGAAGTATTCAGCTTCTTCTTTAGGACTAAGGAGAATACTTATATAAACTGGCCTCGGATCTTCTTCCGTTTCCAAGTTTAATTGTTTTAGATCATCTATTGTAGCTTGGATCCCGTCCTCAAGTGTTGGCGGAGTAGTTCAGGTTCATCTGTTGTAGTAAAGTCAGACTCAGTTTTTAAATTTCAAACTTCCTGAAAAGCGACATGATTGACTGAAAAAGTTTCTTGATCATTATTGTCTTTTCGTATCAAATCGATCTTTTTTATTTTTTAGCATTTTTCTTGATTGTTGAGGCTTTAAATTTTGATCAGCAGTTTTAACTCTAAGTCTAGAGAATGCAGATTGTCCTTGTAAAGGCTTTGGCTTAGCAAATGCATTGCCTTCTTTTTGCTTAGATGTAGAAGGATCATTACCTAGCCTTTGGAAGACAGATGATTTACCTTTGGATTTTGATGAAGTAAAAGGTTTGCCATTTAGTCTCTCAAATGCAGAGACTCTGGCTTCTTCACTTTGAATTCGATCAAAGATTGAAGTTCGTTCTTCTTTTTTTCTTCATCATGAACTTTAAAATTTTGGATCATAATTGGATTTGCAGAAGCCTTCTTGACCTTAGCTTGTTTTGAGGAACTTGGGCTATATCCTAACCCATACCTTTTATCCGAAGTAGTACAGCCACTAGAAAGGACAGCATTTAGATCACCTAATTTTCGGGGCTCGCCCTTTCAATTCCGGCATTTTCAAGCAATTTTGAGCCCGAGGATTGTAACATCCTCTAAATATTTGATTTGGCTCTTCAGGTGTCTTTGAACTGGAGATATTTTTTGTGGATGATCCAGAGATTGTCAGCTTGCATATGTTTAGCACCTTTATTACAGTGCTATCAATCTTTAAACTATTGACAAGTTCATGGGGAAAAACTAACTTTGGGATGTGAGGCATGGGAAAAGTCAATCCCTTGGGATCGGATGATGAATTATGAGAAGACTTAGAAGACTCTCCTTCGAACATCTTTGACTTTTCTGTACGAGGCTAATAGCCAAATCCTATGTTTTCTTTGACTTCATATCCAAAGGCAGACAATCCTGCTGGACGCAACTCTTCATTTTCCAGATAGAATCTAGTGTTTGCAAAATAAGTTTCCTCTTTAGTGAGCCATTACACATTTCACTTCTCCGTCTTGGCCATATTTGAAACATTGATGCCATGTAAAAGCTACTATTCTAGTCTCATGCAACCAAACACGTCTGAGTAATAACTCGTATGACATTTTAGCATCAATGACATGGAAAAACACTGATGAGATTAACTCTTCCTTTCACATCTTTAGACGGATCATTCTAATAGCTTCTTGACCCTTCTGGTTGAATCCTTGAATCATGAAATTACTTTTGCCAAATCACGTTCACTTAGTCTGATATTTCTCATTGTCTAGATCGGCATGATATTTATGGCTGACCCACGATCAACCATTATGCGACGAAGTTTGCAATATCGCATATAACCACTAGCATACAGTGGCATGTTATGTAAACGATAACCAATTTGTAGGTCATCCTCACTGAAGGTAATAATACCTATGCAATCTTGGTCAGTTGCAGACTTAAAAACCTTTTCTCAATACACTTCTGGATCAATCAAGGCTGTAACCAAGGCCATACGATTATCGAATGACAAATGTAAAATTTATGTCGAACTCGTATTTGAAGGAATGTTGTTGAGTTGTGAGACAGTCTTTGTTGATTTTGATTTTCCCTCCTTGCTATTGTGAGATTTGTTCTCTTCCTCGACATTTATCATATTGGAAGAGAAATATTCCCTATCAAAGAAAACCTTTAGAAAAATATTCCCCTAAGGTTATAGGGCTTGGCATTTTTTGTGACATTTGTGATACCTTTGCTTTAGCATGGGATCTCTTCTTTCGATGACTCCTTAGCCTTGAATTTTCATTTTTGATATAAGGCCTCGCAAACCTTGAGTTTTTTCAGGGTCGTCTTGTGACGACCTTCCATGCCCCTTGACTATCATTTGATGATGTCTCTCTGATGGTCTAGACATCAAAACTTTCTACCCCCAATATTGGTATTGCAAAATGAGACAGACACAATGTGCTATTTATCTCCTTTAAATTATTATATTTTTCGTTTTTACTTATGAAAGTAGACCACCCATATCTAATCTCATCTTCTATTTTAGAACCGGAATCCCAGAGATCCATATCACCTATCACGGTCTAGTAAAATGTTACTAGATAAGGACATGGTCTTTTCATTTCATAGTAGATGTAGACGATTGTAAATTCTCCATCTATCTTGAGTTTTACTTGTCGAGCACTTTCAAAAAGATGTGGTCCAAACTCCATCGGTTTAGTAACAAAGTTTTCTTAACCATAACTCAATGGAAGAGAGGGCTGCTCCTCAGATATTGAGATTGGATCAAATGATCCAAAAGAAACCATTGGACAATTTGCAGGTAATTTTTCACCTATTTCCAATTTGATCTTATTTTCTCTGTCTAAACGAACAATAAGATCTTTTAATACGAAGCACCTCTCCATCGGATGATTGATGATTCGATAGAACCTATAATATTTAGGATTATCGACCTGACCAACTTCTTCAGGTCTCTTTGGTGCCAGTAATTCAATTAATTTTTTGCTCAAGGAGCTGATCTAAGATCCCTAAGACCACAGCATCTAAGAATGAATATTCCTTCTCAGCTAACTCTTACAACATTCGAAAAATATTCTTTTGGCCTTGGCCGTTATTTGGTTTTTAAACCGGTTTATACTCTGGTTTTGGCTTTGAACTTGAGCCAGAGTTTGATTCTTTGCAAGCAATCCTTGCTAGAGCAGTTGAGACTGTCATAGCCTCTTTGGCTTTATTTTACTTTACCTCTTTCTTCACATCCTTTTTGTTCTCTTTTTTCTCATGTGGATCGCTTGGCAAATAACTGTTGTGCCTTGCAATTTGGAGATCCAAGTCATAAGCCCGTGTGGCTAACTCAGTGAGGCATATTTGCCTGAAGATTGTAAAGTAATCCCCAATGTATGCCTTAGACACATATGTCAAAAGAGGATGATTCACTTATATGCTCCTTGTAGTTTAGCACTTGATTTTTCCAACGCTCAATGTACTCCACCGCTAGCTCTTCTTTACCTTGTTTTATCCTAGCTAGTTCTAGTAGACTAACTGTACGCCGAGTGGTGTAGAAGCATGTAAGAAATTTATGTTCTAATTGGTCCCAACTATCAATTGAACCTGCTAGGAAATTAGTGTACCATTCGAATGATGCACCTTTAAAGGAGTGAACGAACTGTTTGACCATGGTGTCATTATAAGTGCCAGCACTGTTGCAAGTCTCAATGAAATGGGCTACATGTTTCTTTAGATTGTCTTTTCCATTGAAACATTGAAAGTTTAGAGGTTGATAGCCGAGCGGCATCCTCATTTCATCAATTTGACGAGTATATGGCTTGGCATATACCATTGAAGATTGTGATGAGCCACCATATTGATCTCAAATGGTGTTAGCAATCATATGCTGAAGTTGTTGAACAGATAAAGAGCCAATAGAGACTTGAGTGGTGTCAGGCAAAACATTTTGCATCACAGCCCTGTCATGTTGGTCTTGCTTTTATTGTTGTTCTTGCACATTTAGATGAGTAGCTTTTGAGGAACCTGCATTTTTTAGGCTAATTCCTGCCCCATAATTTTGAAGCTCCAACTTTTGCATCAATATTGCAATTTGAGCGTCCTTCTTTTCCAACGACTTAGTCAATTTTTCAATGCCCAAAGCTATTTGTTGCATTTGGTCCTTTGAACTTAGATTCACTTCCATTACCATTATTGTCTCCAGAGAGTCACCAAAAGTTGAGTAGTCACCCCATTTTCGTGGAGGCGAGTTTGACTGAGCAGACCCAAAAACTGATCTGTTGCTTGACAGGAACGAGAACAGGGACTTTTTCCCGAGCCTTGAGATTTTGAGGTTGATCCTGACCTTTTTTTTGTTTTGAGGGACTTAGAGCCTTTTTTGAGAACTTTCTCAATGGTGAAACCAATTGAGTTTCCCCAACCCTTGTCTTGGCTTGCGTTGAGCGCAAAAGGTCAGCAAGTGTCTCCTCAAGGGGAGTTACGATTTTGTTTCCTTTATCGCTTGCCATTGCGATTTTGGTACTTGAAATTGAAGAATTTTATGGAATCAGGAGATGAGAGGCAAGAGGGTCCTACTGGGCGTGCCAAGAAAATTATAACAAACAAATTTCGTTTGTATTAAAATTAATAATATGAAAATTCGTTACAAATTGAATTTGGTTAAAATTCAAGTGGTTTGACGCTATTGTAATTTGCTACATTGCAAAACTCCTCTAATTGACGATTCTAACTTTGAAGACGAAGTGCCACGTGACTTGATCTTCGATTTGTAATTAATTTGATACTTGAAGCCTCTATTTTAGTAGATCTCCTGATCTAGACTTGAAACTTGGGGAATTTGAGAGACTTAAGCCTCGGCATTTGTAGATTTCGGAATTTGGATTTGATTTGATTTAAAGAAGATTTTGATCTCTTTTGAATTCTTGCTTTTTTGCCTTTGAACTTGTTTTGAAACTTGGCTTGGAATTTGATTTGGAATTTAAGAGGGGCGTCTTGAAAAATATAAATGTTTTTTTACACAGTTTTTAAAATTAAGGTACCTTAAGCTTTTTTGGGAAAAATTAGATGTTTTAAATATTCTTACATTGTGATATTACAATATTGCAACACAATAATTACAATTCACCAAAACACCGAGCCACTTGAAAACAACTTGTCAAAACACTGAGTTGCAACAAAAATAACTCGCTAGCATACCGAGTCACAACAATACAATAACTCGGCAGAACAACCGAGTCACAGCAACACAACAGAGTTGTTTTGATGTGAATCAAATTAGTTATTTCCAATTGAAACACTCATTTGGCAAGTTGTTGATTGAAACACTAATCTTGTCCGGAACAATCAAATTTGAAACATTAATTCAACACTGATTTTCAAACACTGAAACATTGATTCAACACAACATAATCTCGTTCGGAACAATCAAATTTGAAAAACTAATTCAATGCTAATTTTCAAACACTAATTCTCAATTGAAACATTGATTCAACATAACAACACAATCTTGTCCAGAACAATCAAATTTGAAACACTAATTTTCAAACAAAAATTCTCAATTGACACACACTGATTCAACACAGCAACACAATGTCATCTGGAACAAACAAATTAGTATTTCTAAATTGAAACACAATTAGACTTAACACAATCTGAAGTAAAAGATTAAAAAAATTAAAGAAAAAAACCCTAGTTTGAAACTCAATCTCATTGGGAACTACAAACTGCTCAAAAAAAATTCCACTTTCATAACCAAAAGCCCCAAATTTATCTGAAATCAAAAGATTTGTTTTTATCAAGAACGAAGAGTAAAATTTATACAAGTAATACAATAGAAGAGAACTACAAACTGCTCAAAAAAATTCCAAAACATCGTTCTGTATAGAACCTTATCTCAAGGAAGCTCTCCGCTGGAATTTTATTTCGTAATCTGCAAACAAATAGACAAAGAGGAGACAAATCAAAGAAGTAGCGGCGACAGCAGTGGGCTTGAACCCCAGTAGCAGCAGCCGTGGTGGATGAGAGAGAGAACAATGAGAAAAAGATGATGGATAGGGAGAGAGAACGACAGTTATAGATGCTTCAGTGGGAGAAAAAAAGGTGGGGTGGGGTGGGGTGGGGTGGGATCTGAGTTTTCCAAAATTGCCATTCGATACCTGACTTTTAGAAAAGTGGCTAAAAATGCTTTAATTCCCTAATTATACCAATTTAAGAAGACTTTGATCTTCTTGGACTTAAAAAGAATTAAATTCTCTTAAAATTAGAGAGAATTTGGCGCTCTTGGTTTATCCTTGAAATGCTTCCGCAGGAAAAATGAGTCTGGTACCCCAAACCTAAAACCAATGAGGTTTATATAGATCACCATCATGGGCCGTAGAGTAGGTATATGAAATGGGCCAAATTTTGAGCTTTTGATCATTTAATGTAATTTGGTTCATTTAAGACTTTAGACTTTAATTTGACTTCAAAAATTAATTGGGTTGAACAAGAAATTAAACTAGCCCAAATATTTTTTATTTAAAAAATTTTTGATGTCTACACTTGTGTTTATTTATTAATAAATATTTGATATATATATATGTATTTAAATTGAACAAATTAACAATATTTCAATTTGTGACCAAGGGCATCAATTGCTTTCACATAATATCAAATGGACACTTTCAAAAAAGTACAAGAGATATACCTCGTAATTCCATTTTTCCCCGCATGTTGGGAATCAAAAGAAAGTGAAATAGTAATATACGTGTTTCGACAGGAATTGCCCTTATTAAAAGAATTAACGAGTCTGTTTAATTAATTTTTATTATGCAAGTATATTTTCTTGAAAATATAAGTGGGTTCTTTTGGTAAACACCTCTTTTGTTAATAGAGATTTGAAAAATACCTTTCTATTGAAACTAATTATAAAAATATCCTTTCTTATTGAAAAACTAGTCCGACACTAGTTTTTATTAAATTAATTATTATTAATAAAAAACCACCAAAGTCAATGTTACCACTATCGCCAATCATGACCAAGTCACTGTCATAAATACCACCCTACAAACACCGCCTAATACGTTAGCACAATTAAAAAATATTAACAAGAACTTTTAAAAAAAACCTGGAAAAACATTGTACCAAAAAGAAAAAAATAAAAGTTGGTAACAAATACCAAACGCCCACTGGAAAAAAAGTCGAAAAATATAGAAATAGTCACAACTCACATGCTTGGAAAACAACAAAATTATAGGGGTAACAATCCAAAATGTAGATGTTACCACTAAAAATCATGGTAATAACTAGTCAAAAAATATTGTTACCATAACAATAATCACTAAAATACATAGCAATAATCATTGGTAACACTGATACATGAAAACAATCATGAAAATACATAATAACAATCATTGGGTAACTCGTTAAAAAATAGTAACAAAATGGAGATTAATTCGATTCGACCTGTAACTTAAGTTTAAAAAATAAAATACAATCAGACAAGAAATTTAAAATCAAAATAAGATATTTTCTGTGATAAGAAAAAAAATAGATAAATAAATAAAATAAAATAATTAAAAAAAGAAAAAGAAAGAGCAACGCCAACAGTAGTAGCGCTGTTTTAGCAGCGTTTGCTATGCTACTGCAATTAGCGAACCATCACAGCAGCTGAAACAGTAGAGCCAGAAGTCGCCGGAACATTACAATAGCAACAGCAGTCACTGGAAAATCGCAGCAGCATGAACAGATCATTAACTTCGCAACATCCAAACAGCAACAATCAACCTCCCCCCTCTATTTAGGGTTGAGTAATGGCGGCGGCGGTGATGGTGATGGTGATGGCGATGGCGGTGGCGGATCTTGATGAAGAATGGATAATGGTAGCTAGGGTTTAATGAATATATATGTAGCATTTAAGGTATAATACAAAAACCAATTAATAATAATGTAATTATTATATAAAAATGAAAATAAATAAAAATAGGGTGTTTTTACAAGAAAAATTTTAAGGAGAGCAGACGTGTGCTCTTCCGATCTGTAAAATATCATATAGTCCTTTGTTATTTGGGAATCAGGGGGCCCGCACCTTGATTCCCTAATAACAATGGGTCATGTAGCATTTTACCACTTCATAAAAGAGAGGTTAGCTCTCTTTAGAAAAACTAGTTTTTACAATGTACAAGGGTATATTTATAATTAGTTTTGAATTCAGGTGTAAAAATAGGTGGAACTTTTAAAATAGGGTAAAATATCTATCTTTATTTGCGAAACTTCCACAATAAAGAATACAGTATATTGGATTTCTCCTAGCACATTGCAACCCCTCAATCTTACCAATACTTTTTGCATATGATTTTTTGGTTTTTTTGAGAGCTAAAGATTCAGATGTTCACTATTTTAAAGAGATCCTTAAGATTTATGAAGCAGCATCAGGGCAACATGTTAATCTAGAAAAGTAATCATTGATGTTCAGCCCTAATGTTGAAGAAACAGACAAGCAAAGACTATCCTCGACACTGAGTATTCGATTGGAGAACAAATGGACTTCTTATTTGGGGTTTCTCCTTGTCGTAGGTAAACAGGAAAAAAAAAAAGGAGATTTTGTTGGGAATTTAACCAATTTCCCTAAACCCGTGTGATTAAAATAGACAATCAATATATCAAACAATAATATATGTGCGGAAATTTAAATAACACCAGGAATTATTTAACGTCGTAAAACCCTCCAATGAGAAGGGAAAATCGACGGGGCAAACCGACAACTCCACTATCACAAAATAATAATGGGAATACAATTTTTATCCTCTCAAGATTATCGCCCTAAATCACGCAACACCGTCAAGAACAATATTCTTGGCACCACAAATAACTCATCTAATAATATATGGAACCCAATAATCAATAACAAGAGATGAGGAAAATATAACCTAACCCGTTTCAAAAATTAACTTGGAGAAACCACCACGTGAAGAAGTCGAACACCGAATAAAAGTCGAAATTCCTCCACACAAAATTGACGTCAAAAATAGTGAATTATTTTTGCAACTTTCCTCGTTTCTCGTGCGTGAATTGTGATGAATTGCCTCTTCTTTTCCTTGGTTTCGTGTCTTTTCTTTTATGCCTTTCCGTGTGTCAAATTCTCTCTCCTGTCCCTTACATGTACTATAGCCGTATATATATCTCAATATATATAATGCAAAAACCTTATTCAATTTGGCCTGAGATTTCGTGTCCCTCAATGCTTCCAATTTTATTTAGCCAAATTATATAATTCATCCTCCAACTTTTGTCTTGCTTTTAAGTTAGGTATTCAACATGGGCTGGACCTGCCCAACAATCTCCCCCTCCAGTTCATGAGGGAGGTATCCCACACTTCAAGTGTATTACTTGGAATGCATATCGGCGTGGCCAGCACAGAACTCAAGCTTCTGCTTGGAAACCACCTTTGTCAACATGTCAGCAATATTCTTGTCAGTGTGAATCTTTTCCAACTGTAGAAGCTTCTCATTAACTGCTTCACGAATCCAATGATACCTGACATCAATGTGTTTGGTACGAGAATGATACATACAGTTCTTACTCAACTCAAGAGCACTCTGACTGTCACAATAAATGACATACTCACTTTGCTTCAACTTGAGCTCCTCAAGAAACTTTTTCAATGATATCATTTCCTTTCCTGCTTCAGTGATAGCAACATATTCAGCCTCTGTTGTCGACAAAGCTACGCATTTTTGCAACTTAGACTGCCAAGAAACAGCTCCTCCTGCAAAAGTAAACAAGTACCCAGATGTCGATTTTCTGTTGTCAAGGTCACCTGCCATACCTGCATTTGTATACCCTGTTAAAGTTGGCTGAGCTCCCCCAAAACCCAAACACAAATCAGAAGTTCCTCTGAGATATCGCATAATCCATTTTATTGCTTCCCAATGCTCCTTGCCCGGATTAGATAGAAATTTGCTTACCACACTAATTGCGTGTGCAATATCAGGACGAGTACAAATCATAGCATACATCAAACTACCAACAGCTGAAGAATAGGGAATAGCCTCCATTTTCTTCTTTTCCTCATCAGTTGAAGGACTGGATTTCTTGGTAAGTTTGAAATGAGCTCCAAAGGGTGAGCTAACAGGCTTAGCCCCTTTCATGCCGAACCTTTTAAGTACTCGCTCAATATAATGTCTCTGTGATAACCACAACTTCTTAGATTTTCTGTCTCGAGCAATCTCCATGCCCAAAATCTGTTTAGCTGACCCCAAATCTTTCATATAAAATGACTTATGCAAGGAATCCTTCAATTTTTGTATCAATCCTGCATCCTGGCCAACTATAAGCATGTCATCAACATAAAGCAGCAAAATAATAAATTTATCACCTAGAAAAGATCTGAAATAAACACAAGAATCTGCAATAGTTCTTGTGTATCCCTGACTCATCATAAAAGAATCAAATTTTTTATACCACTGTCTTGGTGCTTGCTTTAGACCATTCAAACTCTTCTTTAATTTGCATACAATGTGTTCTTTCCCCTTCTGTTCTAACCCTTCTGGTTGTACCATATAAATCTCTTCCTCTAAATCACCATGAAGAAAGGCAGTCTTCACATCAAGCTGTTCAATTTCCAAGTTTAAACTGGCTGCTAAACCCAAAACAGCTCTGATGGATGTCATCTTCACCACAGGGGAGAAAATCTCATCAAAATCAACACCGTGTTTCTACCCAAAACCTTTCACAACCAAGCGAGCCTTATACTTCAATAAGTCACCATTGCTGTCCCTTTTGATTTTATACACTCATTTATTCCTCAAAGTCTTCCTACCCTTAGGAAGATTTACCAACTCATAGGTGTCATTCTTCTTCAAAGAAGTCATCTCATCTATCATGGCTTTCATCCAGTGGGATTTGTCTTTATGACCTTGAGCCTCTAAATAACTTTCTGGTTCTCCATCCTCAGTGAGCAAAATATAATCAGACTCAGGATACCTGGTAGATGGTATACGCCCTCTTGCAGATCTTATTGATTCCCTAATTTCTTCTTCAGCAGGGGTCTGCTTCCCCTGATAAGTAATCTGCTCCTCATGATTACTAGCCTGATCAACTAGACTATCATCGACTGTTTCATCATCAATAGTAGCTACTTGACTACTATTGCTAGGCTGAGATGCTGAAGAATTATCAAGTATGACACCAGGAACAACTGAAGTCATCTCCTTAGGCTGCTCGACTTTATTAAAGTCCTCAATCGTCTGATATTCATAAAATACTGCATCTCTACTTCTTTTAAGCTGTCTTTTCTTTGGATCCCAAAACTTGTATCCAAATTGTTCATCACCATTGCCAAGAAAAACACAATGAGTAGCTCTGTCATCAAGCTTCGATCTCTGGTCTTTAAGTACGTGTATAAAGGCTTTACACCCAAATACCTTCAGATGAGAGTATGACACATCTCTACCTGTCCAAACTCTTTCTGGAATATTAGAATCTAAGGAAACTGAAGGAGATCTATTAATCAGATAGCAAGCAGTCCGAACTGCTTCGCCCCAAAATGTCTTAGGAAGCTTGGTTGTCTTCAACATACTTCTGACTCTGTCAAGAATGATGCGATTCATTCTTTCTGCCATACTATTATGCTAAGGAGTCCCTACTTCTGTAAACTCATGTCGAATCCCAAAATCTGAGCAATACTCTCTGAACGTATGTGAAGTGTATTCTCCACCATTATCTGTTCTGAAGCTTTTCAAACACTTCCCTATTTCTCGTTCTACCATGGAATGAAACTGTTTAAAGCACTGGAGTACCTGATCCTTAGATTTTCCGATCTTCCATAACTTCCTAGAAGCATCATCAACAAACGTAACAAAATATTTGTTTCCACCCAAAGATGCTACATCACCAGGAGAACACACATCCGAATGCACAAGATCTAAAATATTCTCTTTTCTTTTCAACGTACCAGAAAAGGAAACTCGAGTTTGCTTACCGAATAAACAATGATCACATCGGTCTAGGGACGTACCATTGACTAAAGAAATAACTGCCTTCTTAGCCAGAACTTGCAAACATTTTTCACTCATGTGCCCAAGCCTCTTATGCCACAGATCAGGAGAAGGATCTTCAACTGCATTTACCCCAGTCTTACAAGACTTTGTATAAGTCTTGTATTCCGTGCAACAAAGCTTTCCACTAGCGACAACTATTAATCCCTTTGATAACCTCCACTTCTGATCACCAAAAGTACTGAAATACCCGATTCCGTCGAGAGTATTATTCAAGCAGATTAAACTGCATGTCAGGAATATGCCTTACATCCTTTAGAATTAGGATGTATCCCATATTTATCTCTAGATGAATGTCACCGATCCCATGATTTTGGAATGTGAGAGTTAGCCATGTTTGACTGGCCATAATCACCTGCTCTATATGTAGTAAACAACTCAATATTTCTGCAAACATGGTATGAGGCACCACTGTCAACATGCCACTCAGTAAGAGGGTCTCCAACATGCAGGCATTGACCCACTCCGCAAGTGAGTACATCACTAGTCACCACACCTACAGTATTTTCATCCTCTTTTTTCTGATTATTACCCTCCTTCTGCTCTCTCAATCAAATTCTGCAATTTCTTTTATAATGACCCTCTTTGCCGCAGTGATAACAAGTCTTCCTCATTCTGTATACTGTTCTTCACAGAATCCATAGATAACACCGTCTGAAGTAGAGTTACTTATTGTCACAACAAAAGTTTCCCAACTGTCTGGCAAAGAACTCAAAAGCAGTAATGCTTTCAATTCATCCTCAAGAGTCATTCCCATTGTCACCAGTTGATTCACAACATTCTGAAAATCATTCAAGTGCTCTGTCACGCTCGTACCGTCCTTATATTTCATATTGACCAAATCTCTGATCAAAAAGGACTTTCTGGCTGTAGTTTTCTTCTCAAACATGGACTCCAATTTAGTTCACAATTTATTTGCATCTGTCTCTTGTGCCACATGATGAAAAATACTATTATCCACCCATTGCCTTATTGTCTCAATAGTTTTCCTGTGCAATTTCTGTCAATCCCTATCTTCCATATCCTCCGGTTTAGAATCATCACCATCAATAGGATCACGCAAATCCTTACAATAAAGGATATCCTCCATCCTAGGTTTCCATATCACCCAATTGTGATTGGTAAGCCTGATCATAGCACTACTAACTGGGTCATCTATTTTAATCCACACAATTGAACCTGGCTCTGATACCACTGTTGGGAATTTAGCCAATTCCCCTAAACCCGTGTGATTAAAATAGGCATCAATATATCAAACAATAATATATGTGCGGAAATTTAAATAACACCAGAAATTATTTAACGTCGTAAAACCCTCCAATGAGAAGGGAAAATCGACGGGGCAAACCGACAAATCCACTATCACCAAATAATAATGGGAATACAATGTTTATCCTCTCAAGATTATCGCCCTAAATCAAGAGGTAATCACACACTACCACAATCACGCAACACCGTCAAGAACAATATTCTTGGCATCATAAATAACTCATCTAATAATAGATGGAACCCAATAATCAATAACAAGAGATGAGGAAAATATAACCTAACCTGTTCCAAAAATAAATTTGAAGAAACCACCACGTGAAGAAGTCGAACACCGAATAAAAATCGAAATTCCTCCACACAAAATTGACGTAAAAAATAGTGAATTATTTTTGCAACTTTCCTCGTTTCTCGTGCGTGAATTGTGATGAATTGCCTCTGCTTTTCCCTGGTTACGTGTCTTTTCTTTTCTGTCTTTTCCGTGTGTCAAATTCTCTCTCCTGCCCCTTACATGTACTGCAGCCGTATATATATCTCAATATATATAATGCAAAAACCTTATTCAATTTGGCTTGGGATTTCGTGTCCCTCAATGCTTCCAATTTTATTCAACCAAATTATATAATTCATTCTCTAACTTTTGTCTTACTTTTAAGTTGAGTATTCAACATGGGCTGGACACGCCTAACAGATTTTGCTATCATTCTAGGTCGTAGTTGAAAAAGAATTGAAGGGTGGCGGTGAGGGATGTTCTCAGTCGGAGGAAGGGAGGTACTCATAAAATCAGTACTACAAGCTATCCGTGCCTATCTAATGAGTATTTTTCACATTCCCCAAGGAATCATCTCATTTATTCAAGTAGCGATTGGCAGATTTTGGTGGGGAGGGAACGCTAATGACAGGAAAATTCATTGGATTAAGTGGCATAAACTTTGTCTTCCTGCAGGGATGTGAGGACTTGGATTACGAGAATTTTCTGCTTTCAACAAGGCTCTTCCAACCAGTCTTGGAAGTTACTTTACAAACCAGAATCTCTTTTGGCTAGAACTTTGAAGGGGAAATACTTTCCCACTTGCCAAATTTTGGGTGCCCAA
>CAVNYN010209721.1:0-11879 GCA_963692815.1 Nyctanthes arbor-tristis
TGGTCATCTCTATCTTGCCAAGAAGCCCCTTTACCGGACTCTAGCAAAAGTTTCAGAAAAATATGGCCCTGTTCTTCTTCTTCAGTTCGGTTCCCGCCCAGTCCTCCTGGTGTCCTCACCGTCGGCGGCAGAGGATTGCCTCAACAAGAACGACATCGTCTTCGCCAACCGCCCAAAAACGATGGCCGCGAAGCACCTGGGCAATAATTATACGTCCTTGGTGTGGAGTTCTTATGGGGATCACTGGCGAAATCTGAGGAGAATATCGTCGCTTGAGATTTTATCCACTCATCGGCTCCAGTTGCTTCAGAATATTCGAATTGACGAGGTTAATAGTATGATCAAAAGGATTTATCTGGATTCAGAAGAGAAGCAGGTGGTGGATATGAAAACGGCGTTTTCTGAAATGACGTTGAACGTGATGATGCGAATGATCGCCGGGAAGCGGTATTTTGGGGAGAATGTGGAGGAAATTGAGGAAGCGAAGAGGTTTTGGGAAATCATGTACGATACTTTCCGGCTAGGTTCGTCGCATATCGGGGATTATTTGCCGGTTTTGCGGAAGCTGGGAGTCGGTGGGGTGGAGAAGCAACTGGTGGTGTTGCAGAAGAAGAGGGAGGTGTTTTTGCAGCAACTGGTTGAACAACGTAGGAAGAGATCCGGCGGAGATTCGGAGACGGGAGGGAAGCAGAAAACGATGATTGAAGTGATGTTGACGCTACAGGAGAAGGAACCTGAGTATTACAATGATGGCATTATCAGAAGCCTCATGATGGTAATTTCCCCAAGTACTACTTTATTATTTTGCCATTATTATGGGAAACATTCAATCGGTGTGATTTTGAGTTATACCTGCCAATTTCTTTCAATTTTGATACATTTTTATCCCCGTTCCTTTTTTTCCCCATATTTATTCTCAATCTTTCATATATATTCTTCCGAGTCCCGTCATGTCCCTAATGTAAGATTCCGTCATATTCACCATTAAACTAAGGTTGTCTGATTCTCTTTATTTTCCCAAATTATAATTTTACCCACCACTGATTTGACAACTGGTCCATTACAATCACATATTTCACACTTTTTTTATATTTCTAATATACATTCTATCTCTCTCCTTATTATAATTTTACCAAATGATGAAGATCAAACAAGCTCTAAGGAACAAATTTGGCGTAAGCCATAAAATTCCCGTTTCTACTTTCATCTAACAACAATGCCATTTTCCCTTTGTAATTATTTATAACAATATTTACACATATTGTCTCTAAAACCATTTTTTAATCAACAGCATCTCTCGCATGCAGTCTGCAAAATTAATCAATATGTCATTCTATTGCAATGTCTAAGTGCCATCGAGTATCAATCTAAAATAATTATATTACACCTTCTAAGGTATTAATTATTCTAGATCAATATAGTAAACTTGCCTATAAATCACGATATTTAATTCTCTTAAGATGAATCTCATTCTATTTAGACGACTTTCAAATTTGTATTTTTTTACTAAAAAAATGCGAGATGATGTTGATTTGCATATTGCATGCAACTTGCGGTTAATTTACTGGAAAAAAAATTTGGGATATATATGTAAATGGTGGCTAGTTATTATTGATGGACTGCGCATAATTTTTAGAGGGAAATTATATTCACATTACACTTTTTACTGATCAAACCACATCTTATTTTTACTAAATATCTGTAGACTATATTTTTATTATATTTTTATCACGGTTTTTTATTTTCATTGCATTTTTAACTCAATTTTCTATGAATAAACAATTATTCCCTTAACAACTTCTCTAGCTCAAAAATTTTATAAATCTACTTTAAATTAATGAGAATATATGCAGTGGCATTTGATTTCCTTTATAATTATTTTTCTTGTTTTAAAATATTAAAGATCTTTTACAATGAAATTTTATGTAGAAAATATATTATCAAAAATAATACTCCCTCCGTCCCATAAATATAGGCCCAATTGCCATTTTTATTTGTCTCATATTATAGTCCATTTACATAAACGAGACTGAACAATTAATTGTTCTTTCAATTATACCCTTAGTCAAACAACTAGTTAATTTTTAATGCATTAAATATAACTAGTCTTTAATATGGGTATATTAGACTATCTAGTGTGAATTTTGTATTTTCAACCACGTTAAATTACTTTTCTTAATCTCCGCGTAACAAGCAACCGGGCCTATTTTTATGGGACGGAGGGGGTACATGATAATTAATTGGAGATTAAAGAAAAAAAGGCATTAGAAAAGTCTTGAACATATATAAATGTGACAATTAGTAAAGATTAGAGGCATTTAAAGTAAATAAGACGTGATGTGGTTAGTAAAAAAAATATGATGTCAATATAATCATCCTTTTTAGAGGGAAGAAATGGGTTTTTTGTGCCTTATACCAATTTTGCCCCTTAGTTTATAACAGTGAATTTGAATCCATCATCAGGGACATAAACGGAAGAATATTTAAAGGATTGGACAAATTAGGGGTGGAAATAAAAATGACGATAAAATTGTGTTAGATTAAAAGAATGGGAACACACCGTGAAAATTACGACATTGAGTCTAAAAGTTAGTAAAAGTGGGGTTTAGAGTCTCTAAAATGTTCGCATTTCAAATCGGTAAACAACTTACGTCTAGCTTTGTTAGCTACGTGAAGTAAATTATCGATTTATGTCCAATTTTTAGCACTCACATGGGTCCTAAGAATGATGTGACTTCATGCATAGACGCACGTAATGTGATTCTGTACAATTATGTTATGCGTATGCATGCAGTCACAAGAAATATTGAGTGTTATAATAATACTTATAGGTGTTAGAAAATTATTGCAATAAGCTAGGATTCCAAATTACAAATTTAAATAGCCTAAATAACGTAAAGTCAAAAATACTCTAGCCCAGTCGTAATCTTCTTACTGTTGTTATTGATGATGATGATGATTAGGAATTTTGAAATGGATGAGAACGGACCTGTAAAATGGATGACTGTGAATTAATGAATTGTCAAAGGAAGAGAAGGTTTAACGTTTAATGGCTATTAATTATATAATATATATTTCTAAATGCCCAACTAGGGGAAGAACAAACATATTATTAGGTGGATTTTGGAGTTGAAATTTCAAATTTGGTTACTTACACGTTTATGTTTTCTCAAACATTCTTAGTTCCCCAAAGTCATTTTGTTATCTTTGTGTGGAAAATAATTAAATAAGCAAAGAGGCACCAACTCTTCATTTACATATCTGTAACGGTTAAAAGAAGAAAATAAAAATATATTGTTACACCTAGGAAGAATGGTCAATGAGGAGAAGCTACCTTGAGGTCTAAGATTGGAACTCCTCTCCTCTGTTTACTCTATCTTTTTTTAACTTTTAAGAAGCGTAAAGAAATTATCAAACGCTCACAGTTAGTATATACATACTTCCTTGTATAAAACATTATTCACGCAGCATTTGGGTAATTTGAATATATACTGATTCCTGATAAGATCATTGGATTTGCAGGTTTTGTTGGCAGCAGGTATAGATACATCATCTGGAGCAATGGAGTGGGCATTGTCCCTCTTGTTGAACCATCCAGTAATCTTGAAAAAGGCACAGATGGAAATCGACAATCACGTTGGACACCAACGTTTAATAGATGAAGCAGACATAGCTAATCTCCCTTACCTGCGTTGCATTATAAACGAAACCTTGCGAATGTACCCTTCAGGCCCTTTCCTCATACCTCACGAGTCTGCAGAAGATACCGTTGTTGAAGGATATCGCGTACCAGCAGGCACTATGTTGTTAGTGAACTTGTGGGCCATACACAATGATCCCAAGATTTGGGAGGATGCCAGAATATTCAAGCCAGAAAGATTCCAAGGCCCGGACGCAACAAGAGACGGATACAAGTTAATGCCATTTGGGTCGGGGAGACGAGGATGTCCCGGGGAGGGCTTGGCCTTGCGTATGGTGGGGCTTGGGCTGGGCTCGGCTATCCAATGCTTTAATTGGGAGAGAGTTGGCGAGCAACTCGTTGACGTGACCGAAGGCACTGGACTAACGATGACTAAAGCTCAACCTTTAATAGCCAAGTGCACCCCTCGCCCAATCGTAGCTAAACTCTTTTCTAGTTGAAATAGCCTCTATATTGTTTCCGGTTATCAGGAGGAGTATGGCATTTATAAATTTTTCCCACTAAGCATGTTACCCTGTTAACTCTTGAAGGAAAAACTTATCTGCTCAACTCATTTTATATCAAAACGCCTATCAATTGGGTATAAAAAGAATAGAGTATAACGATGTTTCTACTTGAGATATGCCTTCAACAGGAAAAAGTCATATACTCCCCCGTTTATCAGACTCTCTTCCCAATGTAGTGTTGACGCACTGCCCTGCCCGTACAACAATTTTATATGTATACACACACACACACACAAACAGAGTAAATGGCAGAGCCACGCCTACCACTTGATTGATCAAATGGATCATACCATAAGTATTGAACTAAGAAGTTAAAATCTTGTCCTTGGTTCTATTCAGTCGAGAAAAATATACAGTCGAACCACCTAATCCCCAACTTCAGAAGTTCAAGGCATCAGGGTCCCTGGCCAGCTCAACCAGTGTGAGGAAAAGTTGCATGCTGTACCACAGTAGCAGCTTTTGTTTCAGTCATTATGTTAATTTCTTGATGTCTTCAGCCCAATATATTGTCACTTGCATGAACCATCTGTCATAAAGCCAAGGGCTAAACATTAGGAGATTCTGACGAATTTCAGACACGTCCTCTGAAATAGCATACATCTCTCTTTGATAAAATCTCAGAAGCACATGATTCTTCTCCTTAAATCCATAAATTGCTTTCGTTTTTCTTCCGTGTGCATGTTTAAGTTTTAACATCTCTCATTAGCCTTATAGTCAAGCCTTCTTAAATTGTTTCTGGTTGAAAACGGAATGGTTTCTTTGGCTTATGTAAATTATAAAGTTAAAAGAGAAGTTTCAGTTATCTTACCCAGTTTGAGAAATCTGCTTCCAATTCAATAGCAGCTAAGAAGATGGATTCTGTTTCCAGCTACGAAGATGGATTCTGTTTCCAGCAAGTCAAACTGGTCCATTACCAATGTCCCGCCTAGCAAATTTTGTTTAGAATAAGCAGAAATTCAAGGAGTCCAAACTGGGACTACGGACCCATCCCTTTCTCTTCTGCCGCTACTGGATGATTCAGCCGTTGAATCTTCAGAATTTCTTCGACCTGTTGTAAAGTTAAATTGTGGAAAAGCATTATCGGTTCGAGCTGGTCTTGTAATACCATGTCCAAGTGGTTCCCTTGTAGGCTCTTCTGTCACATTTACATTTGTGGGTACTTCTGCTCTGCTATCAAACACTGAACTTCCGCGGTCAATGTAAGACCCTACATCCTCGACCAGAACCAAAGATGAAGTCATACTCGGGACCGTCTGGTCCTCATACCGTCGGATTCTTGTACCTGTTGGGTTATTTCTAACAGGTTCATGTTCCATCTCAGTTTGCATGTCTTGAGGAAATGCAATGGGGGCAGATTCAGACGAGTCTCCAACCTCTTCCATTCCATCTTCAGATGCTGCCTCAAGCTGCCACATCTCTGACAACGCATCCTCTAACCGGGCTTTTGCTGAATCAATTTCAACAATGGGAAGAGGATAATTGGAACCAAGTTCAATGCCAGCAGCTTGGAGAACTGATTCTGGAGCATTCCATGGATGATGTATCCATTCAGTTGGCAATCTAGAAAGTTCTGGAAGCCATCGCCGAACATACTCTCCATTGGGGTCAAATTTGTAACCTTGAAGCTGTCAAATGGACAATATCAAATGTTTATATCTCCCATTCAAACGATACAACTCTCTCAAAATTTCTAAGAGAAAGAAGTGCAATGATAGAAGGCAATCAAGGAAATTGAAAGAGACCCGTGCCTATTGTTCGTTCAAACTCATTTAAGCATCAGATAACACACCAAGCGGCTGAAGTTGTAAGCCTTTTTATACAGTAATTAATTTTTAGCTAGAAGGCCATATCATCTAGGATATTTCCCACAGGATAAAACACGTCATCTCCTACCAACTCCAATACCATGATAAACCACTATTTAGGATCTTAAATTATTTGTGGCATTTGGCACCGCTTTAATTAATATAAAACAAATTTTCAAACTTATATTTTTTTTGACACATTTCACAAGACCCAAAAGTATTACATCCACCAGATAGGTCTCTCAGTGTATAATGAAACAGATTATAATTACTTAAGCAGTTAACAACATGCACTGGTGCTTGGGTGTGTAACTGGGTGGGTGGGTGGGTGATTTTGGGGGGGGGGGGTGGGTGTGAGAGAGAGAGAGAGAGAAGCAAAAAAAAAAAAAAAAAAAAAGGAAAAAAAAAAAGAGGCAAGGGGTTTTGTTTTTTGGACTCTTCACTTTTAGCCTGTGCCAAACACTCAGATATGATAAGGGTATGGGATCCTTTAAGTCAAAAGAAAATCCTTTATGTCATTAAAATAAAGAAGAGATCCTTTGTATTCCGCTAAAATGCAGATAAAACTATCAAAATATGAATTTCCAAAGTCAATATTAAGTTTATAAGTTGGATTCATGTATTTTTTTCTAAAATTTGGACGCTTTTAGCCATGTCCCTGTATCCTAAATTTTTGAAAATGAAGGATTCGACACTCAGATACATAATTGTACCCAACACCCATACCCGTGTCTGAGCATCATTGGTTGGGGGGTTTTGTTTAGTGGGGGGCACCCCGCCGGGGGGGGGGGCCCTTAGCAAACCAATATATATAATTAAGCAAGAATTCATGAAGAGATCATTAATGCATACCCGTGGGTCATCAATACGATCAAACGCACGACCATCTGGGATAGTACCCGATATATACTGCCAACCAAGAGCATCACTCTCAAGATCTGCATCCAGTAAAGTATCCCAGAAGTATTTCATTCCCCATCTCCAGGGAAGCTGCAGAACCTTCACAAAGAAGCTGGAGACTACTACTCGTATCCGATCATGCAGCCAGCCAGTGGCCCATAGCTCTCTCATTCCAGCATCTACTAGTGGATAACCAGTTCTACCTTGCCTCCATGCTTTGAAAAGGCCCTCATCCACCAGCCATGGGAAATACTTTAAGTGACCAAGTAACGGCCTTTCATGGCTGTAGGGATGGTTAAAACTCATGTATCTTGAGTATTCTCGGAGCCCAATACTCTTGAGGAACAAGTTGACGCTCTCTTCACCAGCTTTGTTACCTTCATTGGCCCAGAGGACTTGCTTCATCCGAACAAGATGAAAGACTTTCCGAACACTAACTTCCCCAAAATGCAAATGAGGAGAAAGAAATGAAGTACTAGCACTATCAGCCTTTCTACGGTTCTTTGAGTACTCTATCAGTGGTCCATTGATGAAGGTTGTTAGGGCCTTGTCAGCATTGCTCCACCCAGCTGACCATGCTCGAGCAAGAAGTGCATTGCTTCCTTTCTCAGATTCATCTTCAAATACTAAATTTTCTGACGAGCATCTCGACAAATCACCTGCAAGACGTCAAGCAATGTTGTGTGGCAAAATTCTCAAACAAAATTGTGATAAACAAAAGGCTGTGGAATGAACAATGGCTATGCAACACAGGGACAAAAAGGGACTGAAGAAGCATAAGCTTCTAAGCTTACATATATCATTATTCAATGTATGTGCTGTTACTTTAATGGGTAAAGCTAATTGATCAAGTTTTCCATTCAAGAAAATAGAAGTTAGCATTCGTTACCAATATAGGCCAAACTATGAAATATATAAAAGAATGCTTTCTTATGTGATTGTAAAATTTTAATGGAACATTCATTATACAGACCTGAGATCATTCTTTTAGGTGGCAGAAGCGGGGCCTCAGGATCATATGACATGCTAAGGCATCTATCCCAAAATGCGGCAAAAGTTGTGAATGGTCGGCCTTCCTCATCATGAACTTCCCAGGGTTCATAAAGCAAGTCTGCATTAAAAGTGCAGACTGCTACACCTTGAGCTGCTAAAACTTCCTTTGCCCTGTGATCTCTCACTAATGATATGGGGTCTAAAATAAAACAAACAGATACGTTAGGAGGCACTGAAGTTCCCTTTGTTCCTTCAGGTTCCACTAGGCACTTCTGCATTTTCGGTAATTAAAGGGTCGAGAAACAGTTAATAAAATTTATTCTTGTTTAGTTACGTTCAATACTAACAAATTCAGCCCACTAAGAATAAATATATCGAGGTCAAAGAATTTCAGATTAGGCATATGGATAAACCAATTAATAAACCATTATTAATCTCTTTAATCATGTCCAATCTTGTATAATTCAACTAGCCAAACGTTCCATCAAAGATGCAGAAACAGCAAAAACATAACAAACAAGGACATCATCAGCAACTGCTACACGGATTAATCAAGTAGAGATAACATCATTAGAATATGCTAAACAACAATCAAAGAATCCTAATAAAGAATACCAATTTTTAATTGATCCAATAAACCAAAAGAAACTAAAGATTAATATAAAACAATAATTAGCTTATAGACACTCTAAAGCAATACAAGATTATTCCAGGAACTTAATCAAATATAAGATAGGATAATCAGATTAAGAAATCTTGAAACTTGCCATATAAATGGTTAAAGAAGACGCGAGTAGCTCCAGTGGATTTGACAACTTCAACAAGGGAAGAAATACTATCAGTAGATCTCTTTGTGACAAGAGAAGTGCCAAGCCTCCTCAAAGAGATATCAAGGTGGGCCAAACTCTGCTTAAGCCACCATCTTGACACCCTTCCAGGATAGAAATGCCCTTCTTCCTCAGGTGCCCAGATAAATACCGCAATCACCGCCCCTGACCTCACTCCAGCAGCTAATGCTGGATTATCTTCCACTCGTAGATCCCTCCTAAACCATACAATACTACACCCACCACCTGACATCCCCCAGTAGTTTGAAAAAATGCCCCAACGAGCAGAAACCCTCTTTATCTCTGTTAGCCTCGCACCATTATTTTCTCTTCAACTAAGCTTTGTTTATTATCCTTTACGGGCGCTCAAAATTAACGCTTTCAGATCAACAGTGGTAACGACTGCACCTTTTTTGGAGGGATGGACAGACAAAGAACATATCTTTAAAGTTTCTATCTTTATAGCATATCCTCGTGAATGAATTTAATTCCCCCAATATTATGGGTAATACTTGATCGACAAGCCGAAGGACCCTTAAAATCAAATGGATTTGTGAAATGGATTTGTGGGGTTGCAGAAAAATTGATGGACAAATTGCAGCCACAACTTTTTTTTTTTGGTGGCTTTTTATTTTTGTATCTTTCTTTCTTATCCTGTGCTAATATGCAACAAAACAAAATCCGACGCATCGCTCTAGTGCCTTCTCCAAGCTTCTCACTGTGACAGGGTGGACGCTTGGCAATTTGACAGGGTATTAAGCTAAGCTCAGGGCACTATCAATCAGTATTAACAAACAATTTTTCTTGAATTACTGATTTCTTGAAATTGAGATTTGGAAATAGTAAAACGGGAAATTCTTGAACTGCTTTGCATTATTATTGTTCATTGTAATTGATTTACAAATCTAAATCAGGAAATATTTTTGGATAATATTACCCGATATTTCATAATTCCAAATATATTTTTCAATTCAGAGTGTGTTTGATTGGTAAAGAATTTTCAAGAAAAATAGAGTTTTCAATTCCTACTTTTGTAGTGTTTAATTGACATCTTTTTTCACGAAAAATATTTTTTACATTTTAGTCACGTGACTACATTTTCCTTAAAAACAAGGAAAATATTTTCCTACAATGTATAAGTTTTTTATTTTATAGGCAATTCATATTTTTTCCTTAAATTTCACTTTCAATCAAACACGTTACAATTTAAATTCGATAGAATTCAATCACCGCAATTCAATTGACATTAAAATATTTTCCTTCTAACTAAATTCCATATTTGTGATTAAACGCACCCAAATATATTCTTAAGTTATAGTATTTGTAATTTAATAAATTTCTTAAACATAATTGAGTAATTAAACTACATCAACACTAACATATTAATTTCTTTTATTTTTATTTTTTTTAAGTTGAAATGGAAGAAAGGACAAAGGAAACCTAACCAGTCACCACACGTAATACTTATGTCCAAGATTTCAAATGATTCATAAAAGTATGGAAACATTTTTAGACAATATTTCATAATTCCAAATATCTCCTTCAATTAAATATATTCTTAAGTTATAGTATTTGTCTATATTAATGCTATAAGATTAATTTCCTTTATTCTTTTGAATTGAAATGGGGAAAAAAAAGGACAAAAGAAACCTATCCATCACAAAATGCTTATGTCTAACCGTCTAAGTTTTCAAATGATTCAAATACCCAATTATTAGTAATTATTTCCATTAGATTTTTCACCCCTCTACGGTACTCATGCTAGCATAAATAAATATGGCTATGATGTCCTTGGACAACATATAATCTTTTCTTTGATACTTTGAAATTTTTATTGGTGTACTTGAAATTAAAAGGAATGAGTTAGCATGTGTCGATATATTGGTTGTAATGAAACATATTTTGGATAGACGAGTCACACAAATATTTTCAAACAATCATTAGAAGAAGAATTATCTCTTTGTTTATGATAAGATTTAATATAAGGGGTTTTTGATTTTTTTTAATTATATTTTTCTAGCTATTAATATATTAAAACCATTACTTTGTAGTTGTTCTACTTCAATCTTTCTTTCTCCAAAAGGAGAGGAATAATTTTGTAGCAAGTTTATAAGAGTTGCATTATTTTATGAATGAATATACAACCAATAATCTGGAGGAGCAAGTTACCTCAGTGTTACATGTTACGCTCGAGGTTGTAAATTGCTTTTTTTTTATATGTTAATATTGTTTCATATAGTAACAAACAATAAATTGAACATTATATGGTTTGTTTTAGTATCGTGACTTCTGCAACATTCTGTAATTGAAGAGATAATTTACTCAATACTTATTTTGTAAAAATAGTGTTTTAAAACTAATTAATAATTGGTACGTGCACGTTGCCAAAGTCAGTTTTGTTTGCATTATAAAGACGAAGCTCATGAATGTTGATTGACAAAATCACCTGCAGAGCACATCTTTCTTACTAGTTTAAAGAAAAGAAAGAAAACTTATTTGAATTATTTTTTTGTTCAAATTGATGTGAGAACTTTCCACCCCATCCGCGCATTCATCTCATTTAATTGTTTATATATCGTGATAAAATGTAAACGTATTATTGCGATACATAAGCAATTTAATTAGGTAGATGTGGGATAGATACAGATGGGCTAAATTTATAGCATTGTTCGAGTTTTTTTTTTTTGAGTTAATTTCACATATCGTCCCCAACATTTGGTGTTAGTATCGGCTGGGTCTCTAATATTTTTTTTCAACGCGCTGAGTCCTCAACTTTTTATTAAATTGCACAAAAGGTCCGTTTGACACTTTCCGTCAATTTTTCCGTTAAATCATAGACCGAATTTCCATTATACCCCATATATTTTTTAAATTAAAAATAAAAGGTTTTAAAAATATGAAAAAATAATATAAAATAAAATAAGAATTAAAACAAAAAGAAAAAATGGTGGGGGTGGTCACTCCCAATTGACTGCCGGAAATGGCAGCCAACTGCTGCCGGGGGGAGACCCTCCATGTGAGCTGCTGGAAATGGCAGCTCACAGTGGAGGTCTCCCCCCAACTTTGGCTGATATTTCCGGTAGCCATTTGCTGCCGGAAACGACAGCCAAGGGGGGAAGACCCCTCTTGTGAGAGGTCACATGAGGGG
>CAVNYN010209722.1:0-15297 GCA_963692815.1 Nyctanthes arbor-tristis
TGACGTTGATCTTTTCTCTTCCCACTCCCGAGCCTTCACATCTTGATGCATGTAAAGCTCAATTTGGTTCAAAAATAGTTCTTTTCACTTGTATCACTCCAATTTGAGCTTTTCACCTATATGAACCATATTCATACAAATTAGGTAGAAATCTGCTCGATTTTATATAGAATTGCATAAGTTAAGAGAAGTATTTATGCATATAAAATACACTTATCAAGAGACCTGAACTAATTTACCAAGATTTTTACTTTTATTATTTCTCTTTCTTCTATTTTCTTCATTCTATAATTAATACTCATTTATTAACATGTTACATCATGATTTTGGCTGGGTCGGTGCATGGAATCCCACTCAGTTTAGCACTTAGAAGACATGAGGTGTTCCTATATAAAAAGCGCTCCGCTTGTTCTGATTATTATTTTTATATATTCAGTAATAAGACAAATTTGTTGGCCTAGCCATGTGGTTGGACTTTGAACTTTAATATGTTTCCATCAATTTCTTCATGAAACTAAAGAATTTATTACCAAGTCCAGTGTGCTCATGCTTAGATTTTAATGGGCCTCACTAAAGCATGGACCGCACTAGTTTCAAGGAGGCTTCGCCCCTATTTATAACTAAACGTTGACAGAGCCAGTTGCTCCAAATCTTAACCAACATCCTCTTGTATTAATTTTCCTAATTTGGATGAGAGTACTACTTTTGAGTTTAAATCTTGACCAACTCATAATTTATTGCCTTCTTTTTATAGTTTTGCAAGTGAGGATCCCACAGGCGTCTCATGGAGTTCCACGTAGTATTTTTTATCATTAAACCTCCAAGAGTAATAGAAGAGCAAATCAAGTTGTGCGCTTTTCCATTTTCACTAAAAAGATGTAACTAAGGATTGGCTCTGTTACCTACCTTTGGGCACCATTACTACATGGAATGAAACGAAGAGATTACTCTTAAAGAAATTTGCTGTGTACAAAAATATCAAGGACAATACCTTTATGAACATTGGGAAAGTTTTAAGAAGCTTTGTGCAAGCTATACACACCAAAAAATCAATGGATAGGAGTATGATGGATGCAACAAATGGTGGTGCATTAGTATATAAGTCAGCGAGAAATTTGATTGCCCAAATGGCTGATAGTTTTAGCAAAGTGGTACTCGAAATGATATGCCTGTTTGGAGAGTAAACGAGGTAAATACTTCTTCTATTGAGCATGACTTATCTAAAGTTACCTCTTTTTTTAAACAACTTACTTTAGGCAACGCACATCAAGTCAAAGAGTGTGGAATGTGTTCAATTGTGGGATATCAAATAGATGCAAGCCTAATGTTGCAAGAACAAAGCACAGAACAAGTGAACACTGTCGGAAATACTCCCTTTCCACAGAGGCATACTACTGTGCGCTAAAAGGGTTAAACATACTCATACAGCATGCCTATACTTCCTCTAGACCTACCATTTTGTTGACGCTGGTGAGGTCAAGAATGTTAGAAAACTAATCCCAATGGTCGCGTGTCGAATGCACCAAAATAATAAATACCTTACTCTACTAAATTTAAGATAACTTGTAGAAGCAGAGAGTAAGGGTCGAACAGACAGAGAACGTTGGATAAATTAAAGTGTCTTGTGTCAATTAGTGAAGGGGGGTTTTGTGAATATCGAACGAAAATCAATAAAACTAAAAGAATAAAACAAATAATAAACATTCGCAAAGGTAGGTAAGAAAATAAACGTTAACTCCGGTTCTCGGTTCAATTGTGCACTTCACATAAAAGATAATAATCAATAGTAACATCATTCCTACTTTCTTGCAAAACTATCAACTCTAGGCAACAATAAGCTCTACTACCCGGATTTTCCCTTAACTGTATCTAATGGAAATAAGCTCTTCAATTAGACCTAACCGTTTGGACAACCTAGAATAAGCTCTCTAGATTTAGAACAACGATTGCATGAAGAATTAGGAAAATAAGTTAATCTAAGCAATAAATTCACAAAGCTCGATCTATTTAACTTAGGTTGTGTTATCCCTAATGATTAACAATCATTAGTTGCTACTTGAGAATTAGGAGAAACAACAGTTAAGGATTGAATTGCCAAATATAGCAATAGAACATTAATCATTCAATGTAGTAGGCCTAAATTAAATCAAACAATCAGTATTCATAAGCATGAAAAATAGAACAACACAAGCAATTTCACAAAAGAGCAAGAAATGACATTACTAAAATCAATTAATTAAGAATAAGAAGTAGCATCAACATCCCCTTGAACCGGAGGAAGGAAGAAATTGGCCTTCATCCGGTCTTGTCTTTGATGCAAAAATAAAGAATAGTATGAAGTTGTGTTTTTTTTTTTTGTGTTTAGATGTCTAAGATGTGACCCCTTATATAGAGTCTAAAACCCTAAGAAAAGTAGTAAAAATCGCATAAAAGAAATACCATAAAAAAAGTTCTAAACGAACAAGGAAACAAAAAACGAAATCTTGTGCGGGAATGCCTGTGTGGCCGCACGGAAGGGGTCCTGCGGCCGCATAGGCCAATCTGGTGAACAAATTCTACAGCGGTAGGGCACCCGCACAGCGTCTTCTGCTGAAAATTGACGTTTCCACTTTTCTTTCCATTTCTTTTGGCCCTTCTGACTTTTTGGCTTTCCATCTTAGTCCCTAAAACTCTAAAATCCTTGTAAAGCACGCCTGAACTTGATTCTTTTTTTTTATTATTTCCTTGATCCTATAGCAAATAAACAAACTAAACATAAATAAACACTTTAACATAATAAAACACATAATAAACTATTCGTATGGAGAAATAAAACAACCTAATAAAACACCTATCACCCAACTTAGTAAGAAAAGGTTTAAGTTTTCTATACTCACCTCCTCCCTTAGTAAGAAAAGGTTTAAGTTTTCCCTACTCACGGGGGGGCCCTCCCCCCCCCCCAATCAAATTTCACATATTTAACTTTTCTCTCAAACTATTTCTCAGGAAAAAGTAAGAAAATGAGGAAAAAGGTTCACAAGGTCAAACTTTAATTTCATGGCGAATATCCAAGTGTATATAGTGCATTTATCAACGAAGTGTACATAATATTTGTATCCTTTAGTGGATGGAATAAGGATAGGCCCCCATACATCATTATCAATAGTATCAAGAGGAGAAAAAGCAAAGTTAGCAGATCGGAAGAGCGTCGTGTAGGAGTGTGCTTACCATATTGACAAGCAGAACAAAGATCAACACATTTATACACATTAACAAAAAGGTTCATTAACTTTATTAAACAATGCAACACATGTGTAAGAAGATTTCCAAGTCTCTAATGTCATAAACTGGCATCAATAGAATGTACATAAGTAGATAAGAATGCAGAAACACAACTCAGGTAATGCTATAAACTAGTATATCAAGTTTCAGTGTTACCATATTTATCATGCAATTGGCACATTACGACTTCCAATACAACCTCCTCTACTAGTACCCTGATAATTACTAAAATGAGCAAACGAAGACCAAGGGCTACTTCTGAGGACTAACTTCCATAAAAATTATTGTTTAGTAGAGCTAGCAAAATTTTTAGAAAATACCACATTAGAAGCAATACAAAACTACTCCATCTTAGCCTCATGAGTTTGAAGCAAATATTATGCTTCACCAAGTGTAACAAACTCACTCCTAGATGTAAAATTTAGCACAAATGTATCAAATTCAGATCTAAGACCAATGTGAATACTTATTGGAGAGCCAGAAGTAAATAATGTATTAGCTATCTCTTTCATTTGTAGAAAATACTCAGCAACAGAGCTATTACCTTTATTCATAGAATATAGTGAGACATGAAAATGAAGTAATTGAGACTTAAACTGGGTAATAAAGAGTCTTTTAAAAGTGAGCCAAACCTGACTAGCTGAAACACATCCAACAATGTGGCTGACGTAGAATCAAAGACAAATCCAAGCAACCAATTTGTTAAATTTTTAAGGCCACTTGATCTAAAATCTTGAACCCCAGGGCCTACCAAGTTAGATTGTTAAGGCCAATTGATCTAAAAGCGACTTGATCTAAAAGATGTGCTTTTAGATCAAGTGGCCTTACAAATTCACATGGTATCAGAGCATACAAAGGTCATATGTGCAAATCTCTGTACACCTAATTAAATAAAATATGCACGAATTAGACTTTAATCGGGAAAAAACCCCGCCTACATGTGAAGGGTATGTTGAAGATACAATATACTAAATAAAATAAAATTAGCCCTAGCAATTTGCATTAAAATTTTTCAATCAAGTGGCCTTAATAATTTAACACAATTTATAATAAGTAGATTATCCTTAAGCCAATTGAGGTATTCAATATTTCCAAGAGTCATAAACAAACCAGAATTAATAGATCTGGTCTCCAACAAATTTTGAGAATAAATCAAGCATCCAATGACCATCTTATCCAGCTTGAATGCACAAAGGATATGTAGAATTTAAGATATCTAAAATGGTAGTTATTCCTCCCTAGCTTCATAGAAAGTGATGGCAACGGAGTGGATTAGGATGGAACAGCATGAATCCATTATGTCCTACAAAAAAATTACAGAACCATGATCTAATCGATGATCCGTAATTTACAGATCATAGCGGATTAGATTGGATCAAGATCGGGACGAATCACTTTTCCAATCCACCAATCGATCTGCAAATTTTTTTTTAAAAAAAGTCGTTCTCTAATCTCTTTCAACTTGCATTCAATTCAACTAATGAAATCAAACTCTAAATATATAATACGACCATAAAAGTACCATACCAATATTCAACTTATGATCAGTTAATGGTCAAACGTCAATAATCAATACTCATCATTTATCAACAAAATACTTTTTACTTTGATTTTTACACCATACATTACAAGCTATAACAAATAAATGAAGTTAAATTAGCATCAACCAAGTTAAATCTTTATTTAACATATCTAAAACAAAAGCCATAACAAAAAGTAACCCCAACATCCAATATCAACTCATCAAGTCATCATCAACAAGTCAACAACAAAAACTACCTATTAAGGTTTTCTCTTTTAATTATATTGGAGCAAATCGGATCTGCTGGAGGATTTGAAATTTTGCCATGATCCCCTCCACTGATCCATATATCTAGAAATTTTTTCTCAATCAGGTATCCATCACGTTTTAGTATGAATTGGGTATTTCTTCCATCCTTAATAGAAATCAGTGGCAGAGAGGGAAAAATTGTAGAAAAACATCCAGAGTGTCCGGAACAACACAAATCGCCTGAGAGAACGACTAGTTACCAATAGGTGCTCCTAGAGCAGAAGATTCAAAAATTGAGTTAACAGTTTTCCTAGAACCTATAGCCACAAAGCTTTTTCACTCTAACACCAAGTTAACAAAATAAGATCTAAATAGCAACTTAAGATAAGAACAGATAATGAGTTTTCCGATCTAAAGAGAGAAAATAAGGGAAGGAAAAATATCAGATTTTATTGAAGGAATAATTTGTACATCTGAGTCTATGTATATACAAGTTAATAAACAAAGGACCAAATAGAACAAGTATATACAAACATGTTTTTAAAAAATACATTATTCCTCAATCAACAACTGAATTTATATTCGCGAGAAGTTTAATTTCAACTGTTTCTTGTAATAAATGGCAAGTGTTTGTGAAGTTGGTGAGTTTATGACAGGACTGAATGAGAGAAACCAACCAAAAGATGGTTTTTGGCCAAAACTGATGGGTTTCGTCTTTTTCGGTGAGCTCTGTGGACCGATTTTTTTCCCACTCCTAGTTATAGGCTAACGATTAAGTTTGATTGTGTTGGTTCTTGTGATGAAATTTTTTGACGTTCTCATAGGATCAGGTGAATAAGCTATTACACCCACACTTTATACCGTTAGAAACTTAAACTTTATTTAATGTCGCATTAATAGATTAATTAAGTTATGTTCTTATTTATGATGCACTTAGGTATTCATAAAATTAGGAGAAAATGTATATTCTTGAAGCCTGTAAAAGGCTCATGCTTGTAACCATTTTATAATCAGGTCAATTATAAGAAATATAAAGTTGAATGTTCTTTTGAGCCTTCCTTATCTCCTAAATAAAATCTTTTGTTGTTTGTCCATTTTATCTAGCTGGTTTTCCAACAAAAGTGGTATCAGAGCGAGGTTACAAAACTGTGAAAAAAAAATGGCAAACAACAATTCTCTTCCCATTCCTCGACTCATCAAATATAACTATAGTTAGTGGTTTATTTGCATGAAATCTTACCTCGGAAGTCAAGATTTGTGGGATTTGGTAGAAAATGGTTTCAAACTTCAAGTTGAAGAAGGCGTGTCTCAAGCCCGAAGAAGAAAGATCAGAAGGCTCTTTGCATGATTCATCAAGAGATCTTGATGATACAATTTTTCAAAGAGTTTCGAATGCTTCAACTGCAAAAGAAGCATGGGAAATTCTTGAAACTACATATAAAGGAGTTGACAAAGTTAAGAAAGTTCGGCTCCAATCTTTGAGAGGGGAATACAAGGTTTTATTGATGAAAGAATCTAAATCAATTTCATATTATCTTCACGAGTGTTGGTGGTGGTCAATGAGATGAAAGGATAGAGTGAAGAAATGAGCAATCTGCATGCAATAGATAAAATTCTTTGGTCATTATATGAAAAGTTCAATTTTATTGTGGTGGCTATTGAAGAATCAAAAGATTTGGATGGAATGACTATTGACAAAATTGTGGACATATTACAATCTCATGAGGAGAAGTTGTTGAAGAAAAAGCAAGAGTCAGTAGAACAAGTCTTGAAAACAAATGTTTCGTTGAAGAAGAATGATGAAAAGAATACTAGAAGACAAAAAGGTAGAGGTCATGGATGAGGTGATAGAAATTTTCAACATGTAGCCAATGATGATGGGAATTTCCAAAAATCACAAATACAAGAGGAAGAGGAAGACAAAATTCACAAAGGAGAGGAAGAAGAAATGATGGCAGGAGATTTGATAAATCTCAAATTGAGTATTTCAATTATCACAAATTTAGCCATTATTCATGGGAGTTCCAGAGTATGAATGTGGATGAGATGTCCGATTATGATGAACATGAAGACAAGGGCAAATGAACATTACTTTTGGCATATAAAACACAAGGAAGAGGTATCAATTCATGGTATTTAGACACCGGTGCAAGTAACCATATGTACGGATATATATTTATTTTTGTGGATATTGAAGAACACGTTGATTAACTGACTTTTGGAGATGAATCAAAAGTCCAAGTCAAAGGGAAAGCTAAAATACTTATCCAAATGAAGAATGGAGAGCACCATTTTATTTCTAATGTCTATGAAATCAAATATCTTGAGTTTCGGCCAACTTTTGGATAAGCGATATGACATCTGAACAAGAGATAATCAAATGAAAATCCATGATCGAGGTGAAAATTTGGTTGCGTTGCTGATGATGAAGAATAGAATGTTTTTACTGAACATTAAAAATGGAGAAGCTAAATGCTTGAAGGCATGCATGATTTCATACGGCTATGGCATCTGAGATTCAGACATCTAAATTTTGATAATTTGAATCTCTTGGAAAGAAATAACATGGTGAAGGGGCTACCACATAATCATTGTCCAAATCAACTTAGTGAAGGGTATCTTTCTAAAAAGCAGTCTTGAAAAGCTTTTCCAAAAGAAGCAAGTTTTCAAGCAACAATGCCACTTGAATTGGTGCATACGAATCTTTGTTGGCCAATCAAACTTGCATCATTTAGTAAAAGTAACTATTTTCATGTTATTCACTGATGATTTTTCTCGAAAAATATGGTCTTATTTTCTTAGAGAAAAATCCGATGCATTAGAGGCTTTCAAGAATTTCAAGGCGGTGGTTGAAAATCAAAGTGGCTATAAGATCAAAGCCTTATGCTCGGATTGAGGCAAAGAGTGTGCATCGAATTTATTGAAGAAGTTTTGTGAAGATCATGGTATTCATTAGTCATTGATGGTTCATACGTCACCTCAGAGGAAGAATAGAACCACTATGGAAATGGCTCGAATCATGTTGAAAACCAAACAATTGCCAAAAGAATTTTGGGTTGAAGCAGTTCTATGTGCTGTGTATTTGTTGAATCATTGTCTAACAAAGATTTTGCAAAATATTACTACACAAGAGCATGGAGCGGATTCAAGCCGAGTGTGTCACATTTGAAGGTATTTGAGAGCATTGCTTATTCTCATATTCCAAAAGAACGGAGAAGCAAATTGGATGACAAGGAGTGAAAAATACATCTTTATTAGCGATATTCAAGATTGAAAGGCTACAAACTCTATAACCCAGTTAATGAAAAGGTGGGTTACTAGCAGAGGTGTTTATTTTGATGTAGAAGACATTTGGAATTGGCAAAATCAACAAGAAGAAAATTATAATTTCTTCCCATTGATGATGACAAAGAAGATGTCTCCAATATTCCATCTCGTACGACACCGCCTCCAAGTCCACCTCCAAGACATGGTCAGGGAACACTTTCATCGTCCTCAAGTGAAGGGCCACAATGATATAGGAGCTTGTGGGAGATCTATGATAACACTAAAAAGTTAGCTAATCATCTTGAAGAATTAACTCTTTTTTGTTTATTTGCTGATCATACGATTGTAGGTTCATTCGAGATGAAAAGTGAAAGAAAGCAATGGATGAAGAAATTGAAGCTATTGAAAAAATAAAACTCGGGAGTTAGTCACACTTCCTAACAATCAAAAGCCAATTGGAGTCAAGTGGATTTTTAAAGAAAAAAAGAATGCAAATTAAATGGTGAAATTGAATGCTATAAGGTAAGGTTGGTAGCTAAAGGATATAGTAAAAACATGAAGTTTTTGCATCTGTAGCTCATTTTGAAACAATTAGGCTGCCCAAAATGTTTGGAAAATTTACCAAATGGATGTGAAATCGGCATTCTTGAATGGATATCTAGAGGAAGATGTCTACGTATTACGACAGCCTGGATATGTTGTGAATCGGCATGAAGAAAAAGTGTTGAAATTGAAGAGAGCTTTGTATGGTTTAAAGTAAGCTCCAAGGGCATGGAATTCGAGACTTACTAAATTCTTTCAAGGTAAGGGGTTTATCAAGTATCCATTCGAACATGCTTTATATCACAAGGTAAATTCCAATGGTGATATCTTGATTGTTTGTCTATATGTCAATGATTTGATTTTTATAAGAAACAATCTGGTATTATTTGATGAATTCAAAAGGAGCATGGCTAAAGAATTTGACATGATGGATATCTAGTTGATGGCTTATTATCTTGGCATCGAAGTGAAGCAACAAGAAGATGGAATTTTCGTCTCTTAAGAAGCATATGCTAAAAAGATTCTTGAAAAAGTTTAAATGGAAGACTCGAAGCCGGTTAGCACCCCGTTGATTGTGGAAAAAAGTTGTCAAGATTTGATGATGGGGAAAAAGATGATTCACGCTTTATAAGAGTCTTGTTGGAATTTTACGATATTTGACATTCACACAACCTGGTATTTTATTTGGGAGGGTCTTATTAGTCATTACATGGAGAACCCGATCGCAACACATATGCAGGCAGTAAAGAGAATCTTAATATATGTCAACGGTACGATTCACAATGGCTTATTTTACACTCGATCTCGGCTTATTACAAACTTGTTGGTTATAGCAATAGTGATTGGCGTGCAGATGTGGATGATAGAAAGAGCAGAAGTGGTCAAGTATTCTTTATAGGTGATGCAACTTTTCCGTAGTCATCAAAGAATCAACCAATTTTTACGCTTTCAAGTTGTGAAGATCGGAAATGTTGATGTTGCATCATGTGTTAGTCAAGCAATTTGGCTAAATCTATTAAAGAAGGTTTATTTAAAACAAGATGATGCCATGGAGATTTTTGTTGATAATAAGTCAGCATTGTCTTTAGCTAAGAATTCGGTTTTTCATGATCGTAGCAAGCACATTGATATGAAGTTTCATTTTTTCACGATTGTGCTGATAAGAAGTATATGGAGTTAGAGCTCGCAAAGTCTCACGATCAAATTGCCGATATATTCACCAAGCGATTGAAGATTGATTTATTATTAACATTTCAAAGTTTGCTCGGAGTTACAATAAATCAAGTTTAAGGGGGTGTTAGAAAATTAAAATTTATTTAATATTATATTATTAGATTAGATTAATTAAGTTATGTTCTTATTTATGATGCATTTAGGTTTTTAGAAAATTAGGAGAAAATGTATGTTCTTAAAGTCTATAAAAGGCTCATGCTTATAACCATTTTATGATCAAGTCAATTACAAGAAATATAAAGTCAAGTGTTCTTTCAAACCTTCCCCATCTCCTAAATAAAATCTTTTATAGTTTATCTATTTTATCTAGTTGGTTTTCCAAATATACTTCAGGGACAGAATTAACTCCAACCTATCTTTGCAGCCACTAGCAGTCAACTTAATTCCAAAGACAAGAAAGGGAAGGAAAAATCGGTCTGCACATATGGTTGTGAATTGGTCACATTAACGACATTATAGATTACTGCTTCAAGAAGAATGGTTAACCCCATGCTCAACATTTAAAGTCAAAAACAGCAACAAAGGAGGGACATCTGGAACAGAATTTCAACAAAATGATCAACCTTTATAGCTGCTTCAAGAAAAATGGTTACCCACAGGCTGGAAATTTAAAGTCAAAAACAACAACAAAGGAGGGACATCTGGAATAGAATTTCAATAGAATGATCAACATTTAGCCTCTAATTTCTCTTGTATTGGTATATCTCACTTTGTTCCTAATTCGGCCTCGATTTTGGACATTGGAGAATGTTTGTCATAAGTTGAGCTTGTTCACTGATTGGTGTCGAATCCAAAAAATAATAATAAACTTGCTCTAAAGATATTAAAACTGTAGTAGTAGCAAGCAAAGTCGTATCTACAGAGACTGGTGAGATTTAATTTTCTAAAAGTAAAATAACTAAATTAAAGATGGAGGTTTTTGATGTTGACGAACCAAATAAAATAAAATAAAATGTAAATTCAAAGAACGATTGGAAATATGGAATTTCTAAAAATGCAAGTTGACAAGGAGATAATATATGTGATAAATATCCAGCCCAACATATAATCTCAGAATTGATTCCAACAATTGACCATTGATACAAATATAAATTTTTTATTATTTCCCTAAATTGGTTATGATTATTGATACGATCGAACAACATATCCTTCCTTACTTTTTCGATAACCAAGAGACGCTCGTTGATTATTTCTTTCGCTAACAAACAACCCTAAAAACGTTCTTAGGATTTAATTTCTCAGCAACATTAAGCACTAGAAAGATCACTAATTCTAACCAATGAAAAGATACAATTGATCCATTTAAGCTAGGTTTTATATTTCTATAACATGGATTGATCACCTTAATTATATCCAATTTGTTATTTTACCACTTAGGTCAGAATTTCTAAACAATTACGGAACTAGAATTCTAACTGGCCATATATCATTCCAACAATTACACAACGTGCACATTGAATAATCAATAATAATAATAATAAAAACGAGGAATATATAAATAGGCCAAGAACAAAGAATATAATAAAATCAATTCGATCTCACAATTGTCATAGAATCAAAACTTCAATAAAACTTTGGGCTGGAAATAGATAAATTTTACTATCTATTAATTAAATAAAAATCACCGAAAGTACTATTCTTCGAAAGTCGATGTGGAGAAACGAACGAATCAATTTTCCTCCAAAATTTTCTTTCGCCGTCAACTGGTCCTCGAGGCCCCTTTTTGCCGCATGAATTTTTTTCCAAGTTTTTCTTTAAGTCCCCAAAAGTCAAAGTTTTAAAACCTATATATTTTCTTCCAAATTCATGTCTGGGCGCAAAATTGAATCCTCTTCATTGTCCAAAGCTTTCTCGTCTATTATAATGAATCTTTCAAAGTCCAAGTTCTCTCCTCCAGTCAAAGCCTTTTTATTTCTTTTCTTCTCCTTTCTTGGACGTCTCCTACTAAATATTATATGGGCCCAAGCCCAAGTCTTGAAATCCATATCTTACCGATCCGAAACAAGCGTGCTCACGCCCTAAACAAAGTTTGCTTCGGCCTGGTAAGTTTGTTTTGGCGAGTTGCTTTTGTGTGACTTGGTATTTTGGCGAGTTGTTTTTGATGTGACTCGGTGTTTTGGCGAATTGTGATTGTTGTGTTGTAAATTGTGATATCACAATGTAAAAAACACTTGAAACATCTACTTTTTCAAAAAAACCATCATATACCTTAATTTTAAAAAGTGTGTAAAAAAACTTTTATATTTTTCAAGTTATCCCAGCAAAGTTTGCTTCGGCCTGGTGAATTTCTTGAGCTCCACCTTCTCTTCTAAAATTCGTCGATTTGTGTCCATTTGTATTTAATTCCTTCATGTAGTCCATAAAAGGAAAATTTTGATTAATATGCAAATATTAGCCATTAGAAATAATCAAAGTATGAGGAAAATAACACAATTTATAATCATTTGTACACTTTAACAAATTCCCCCACACTTAGGCATACTTGTCCTCAAGCATTCAAAACTCAAGTTCTTCACTTTAATTCTCACCCTCAGTCTTTCCTATACCATTACACATCCTTTTATAACTTAACCTATGATGCTTCTATCAATTTGAATTTTAACACACAATAAGCAACCAGCTACAAATAGAGTAAATTCCCATCAACCACACAAATGACCAATCACAATTTCTTGAAGTCCAAACGTTATGGGATTTAACACCCCTCACAAATAGGACTCACTCAATTCACTCAAAGTGTTTAGGGTGTTAAAATATACTCTCAAGTCAACACACAGAAGATCCTTACCATAGGCCTGCTAATATATCACATTGGCTCCATCAATTGACTGAATGCAAGTAAGGGTCTTTAATTGGTTGTAATAGGGCTTGGGTAAGGTGGGAGAGGAAGGACTTTTTAGGCTAAATAATTGATAGGAATGTATAACCTCTATGAAAACTCAATCAATATTAATCTCTGATAATACATCCTTCCCTTCCATCCATCTACTGTAACAATTGCATTCTATGTATTTTAAGTAATAATAAACTGAAAATAATAAATTAAATTCATTTCTTTTTCCTTTTTTTCCTTCTAAATCAGGAGACAGGCTACTGTACTTGAATAATTCAACCTCAACCACATGTTTAACGTTTTCCACTTTGGAAGAACAAGACTCAAGATATGAACCCTCCAATTTCAACACCTCCAATTTTTTTTCAAGAATAAATTGAAATTCATGAAACCAAGCCTATACATTCCTTTAATTTAAAGGTTCAAATAAAGTGGAAATTCACAAAGAAAAAGATTTTTTCATGGCGTGTAATGTGGTTAATTTCCAATAAAAAGGCTAAAACTCAAAGTTGGCTATCTAGGGGTATATAGATCAAGGTAGGCTGTTTTAGAAAGCTAAATTTGGCTTTATCTAATGCCCTTACTAATATAGCGCATTCAAATTCCAGAGAGGCATCACAACACAGATAACAAAGCAAGTTCTAAAAGAAATCCACTATGCATGACAATCACACAGTGAAAGAAATTGAGCACGATATAATATAAATGCTCATAGGCCCAAAAGCTCACAAGTTAAGATTCATATGTATTAAATCCCATACATTCTTCATCCATTCAATCATCAAGAGCAATTAGAACCCAGTAACGCTTTTCTTTAGCGTATTTGGCTAGACATCATTAGTTCTCCATCTGTATAACTCAGGCAATTCACACTAATTTGATCAACTTGAAAACCTTCATAAGGTTTTAAGTGATGACCATTAACCTTAAAAGTTTGCCTGGTATCCAAACTTTGTATGTCAGCTGTATAATCAAAAAATGGATTAGTGACAACAAAAGGTTCTACTCCTCTAAAATGCAATTTACCAAGAATCAATTTTAATTTAGATTGATATAGTAGAACCTTCTGACTAATAGAAAAATTTTTCTTAGAAATCCTTTGAACATAAAATACTTGTACCATTTCATTGTAGAGTCTAGAACTCTCATACGTATCATAAATATTAATTTTAACGACATCACTGTCAAACTCCATTGTGAGAATATCATTATGCACATTCCCTTTCAACTTTTTCTTATTGGTACAAACTTCCTTGAGAAACATAATATATAGAGAGATACAAGTTTAATTGCATCAAGTGATAGAGCGTTTACCTCAATTTTATGAAAGATTTCAAGGATTTCCTTCTTTTCCTTCCATTTCTTGGATCTAGTCAATATGGTAGGAAAAGAAGGATTTCTCACCAAAGACTTCGGTTGTTCACTCTTAAGTACTTTAGGCTCACCAATTTGAGGTTGAGGAACAATTACTACTTTGTCAACATCTTCCTCTAGAACGCCTAGATGAATCTCGCCAGGTTTTGCCAACTCCTCACTACTTCTCAAGGTAATTGCAATAACATTTTGTTCAAGAGTTTGTGAAGACAATTTACCTTGAGATTCCATGTAACATCCCGTGAAATTCCTCTATTTGAAATAGTGATATCTTCGGATTAATAATTGGTTTTGATATTCAACTATAATTAATCGATGAATAGTCTCATAATGGAATGTCTACTCGAGACATTTTATATAAATTTGAAGACATTTTTGGTTTAGTTGACAATTACTCGAATGTATGTCAATTTCTTCATCGGTTATAGAAATTTGTTACAAGAACGATTAAGTTTAATCGGGTAGTAAATTTTGAGACGGAAAAGATTCTTAAAGTAAAGATATGATATCTCACTATTATAGTCGGAAATATAAGAACTTAATTATCGAGTTTAATAGGTAAAAGGGGTTACTAAGAATTAAAGGGAAAGATTTTAGACACTTGGATCCAATAGATAACTTCCACATGATTTGAATCCAAGACCCACATTTGGCACCTCGATTAACTAAGATGCGTTCCTATCCCTCCAATTTGACTCGTTGCTATGGACAAGTGGGGGTCTTTGCATTGGTGGAACTCAAAGTCTTTAGGAAACAAGAATAAAAATTCGTCCATAAATGGTGCATGGCTTTGGAAACTCACAAAAGACTTTCAAAAGCTCTATTTTGTCTCTCCAAACAAGGCTTAGTTCATATACATATAGAATCCACATTTTAAAGGTTACTTTGCTTAGATTTACCAAGGATTTGAGGGTGTTTTGTCATTGATTATCAAGTCTTCATTTCAAAGGTTCAAACAAGCAAGGTGAGTAATCCATTTCTTTGGTTTATTTGCATGCATAAGTTTCAAGAAAAG
>CAVNYN010209728.1:0-10321 GCA_963692815.1 Nyctanthes arbor-tristis
TCAAGAACAGAAAGCCTTTGTTCTATAAGAGAACTAGTAGAAGTGCTGATTGACTTTTCTTGTTGTGGTATGTCTATATCAAACATTAATTTGATATAGATTGCACAAATTTCAATCAAACATTTTAAGCATTTCTTGCTCTCATTGCTATCTCAGGCAATTATTTTGCACATGAGCTTGGCACTAGGTTATTTACCAAACTTCCTGGTGATTTAGGAAAGGAAATCGCTGAACCCTAGACTAAATCTGATTGGACAAACTTGTTACCTGAATATAATAATTTATGAGCAAGAATCAGCTTTATTATTTCTAAACATAAGAAAAGCTGTACTTATATCAAGATACAAAAAGATCTTAAGAGAAATAATATAGGATTTTGTAGCCAGATATGCACTCCTCAACAATATGAGACACCACTTAGGCAGTCCAAACCTAAGAAAAAGGTTAAGGAATCTGACCTTAGGAAAAATAAATCTTACTATTTGAGGAAATCTAAGACTAAACATCATTATCTTAACAAAGATAAACATGTCAGAAAAGACAGAGTTTGGGCTAGATTTCCAGATTGATTTGGATATAACAGGAAGAAAAGATGTTCCAAACTTCCATAAATACAAGAAAATGAGAAATGTCCTTGTACAATCTCAAGAACTTGTAAGGAACCTGGAACAAATGCTTTAATTGCAACACAAATTGATGATGCAGAAGAATGCAGTAAATATTCTAGTTTCTTGATGATTTCATCAATTTTTAGACACGATGTGATTGTTTTAATTACCCTAACATTGTTTATTAAGGCAAAGTCATCAACCATGATACCATGACTTAACCTTTTGTCTACTGGATCTCCGGTATCTAAGGTTAACAAAACAATGATTCTGGAAAAAAAGATTCATTCTGTGAATAAGATGGGACCCATGGAATCTTTCTTTTTGCAAATTTTTCAACGAAAACAGCTGACAGAGTACTGTGCAGGTCACTTTCAGGCATTGTGCATATACAGTTTCAACAATTTTCATTGTGCACTTTAAGAAAAGTTAGGAATCTTACTGTGTACTTTTTTACTTTGTTCACGAATTCAGAAAAGATGCATCGTTTCTGAATTATTGTATATCTTTCCAGCTAGCACTAGCTTCGACAGAAAGTAATTATAATTATCTCCTTAGTCTATAAAAGGAGATGGTCTTCAACATTCTGAGGTATGCATCAGAAAAACATAAAACTCGCATACATTGTAAAATATTTTAAGTAATAAAATTTGTTAGGGTAATTAAAACAATCGCATCCTATCCAACAATTGATGAAATCGATCTGAAACTAGAATTCTCTGGTATTATTGGTGATAATCTAATCAAATTTTGGAACAAAAATGAAATCGAATGTAAACTTGATATCATTCATCCTGATATAAAGATTAGATCTCCAAACTTCAAATATGAGGATTGGGCTCAACAAAAGTTCAAAATACATATAGAACAATTATTGAAACTTGGTGTTATTAGACCCTCAATGTCTAAACATCGCACTCCTACCTTTATTATCCAAAAACATTCTGAAAAGGTTAGAAGACAATCTAAGATGGTATTTGATTATCAACGTCTGAATAATAATACTTACGACGATGGGTATATTATTCTTGACAAAAATAGTTTAATTCAAAGAATCCAGTGAAAAACTTGGTTTTCTAAGTTTGACATGAAATCAGGATTTTAGCAAGTAAAAATGCACCCCGATTCAATCCCTTGGAAAGCATTTAATTGCACAGAAGGATACTTTGAATGGCTAATCATGCTATTTGAATTAAAAAATGCACCTTCAGTTTTCCAACGAAAGATGGATAATGTGTTCAATGCATACAAGGACTTCACCTGTGTATACATAGATGATGTCTTAGTATTCTCTGCAATAGAAAAAGAACATATTACACATTTCCATACCATCTTTTCATTATTTGAGAAACATGGTTTGGTTGTATCCAAGAAGAAAATGGAACTTGGAAAAAGGCACATTGGATTCTTAGGAGTTGAAATTGGAAATGGAACTATAAAGCTGCAAGATCATACTGCAAAGAAAGCTTTAGAGTATCCAGACAGACTGGAAAATGTCACATTTCTTAGATTATTTCTAGGAACAACAAATTATGCTAAACAATTTATTAAAAATTTATCTAGATTGAAAGGTCCTCTCTATAACAAGACTAGTGGCGCTGGACTGATAAAATTCAACTATCAAGATGATGAGCTTGTTAAAAAAATCAAACAAACAATTTCAACACTTAAGCCTTTTAAACTCCCATTAAGAAAAGATTAATTGGTAATCGAAACTGATGGAAAAAATGATGGTTAGGGTGGTATTCTTTTGGCAAAACTAAATGAATTTTCATCCAAACATTCCCTGGGTCCCATATTTCTGCTTTTTTTCACGCGGTGTTGAATTTGTCAAAAAAAAGCGTCAACTCACTTGTATTTTTTTTCTTTTGGCTAATCACGCTTTGGATTGAAGCTATTAGTGCCGTCTGCATCTGCATTGTCTATGAGCTCTCCTATTATCTTGATTTAATAGAAAACCAATTTGAAAAGACTGTCAACACACTGCAACAATTTTTAACTTGCATTTCAAAACAGGAAATTGAATGTGACTGGATTAACACATGCTGATGTTATCATGTCACACATTTCTTAAGCTGCAAGAAGGTCTACCCTGATTACAAGGATAAGATTTCCACAATCCTTTCAAACGCTGATATCTCAACACTATTTTTTAGATGTCAATTGGTTTTTTCATATCTCATCTGTCAAATTAATTTTGAAAAATTTGAGATTAATCACTTCTGAGGCTTAAAAATTATGCCACGGGCTTTACTTGACTTTGATTTTGTTGCCTCTTTGCACATGACAAAACTAAACAAGATAAAGATTCAACCGCCATTACCAAATGTCATCAACTATCTCTTTGCTGATTTTGGTGATAGTTTGGCAATTAAAGTTGACTCTTCCCTACCTTCTTGGGAAGTACGATTTAATCCTGCAAGAACAATATGCAGAATTTACAGTCAACACTCCCATCCATATATCTTCTATTCTTTCAAAAAAGATGAAGATATTCCTCATGATCTTAGTAGTACAAAGAACTTTTCTACTCTGCTTGACAAAATTAGAATGGTTAATACTAAATTTCATGGTTCAGACTGGCACTGGAACCCAATGAAACCAGAGTATGATAACATGTTTTGGTAGCAGAAGACTATTTTACAAAAGTCTATTGCTCTACTGAAGCTAAAACATTTTTCAACCGTTGAAAATTTTGGACTTTGATGAAACAGCTTCTAAAAGTTTTAGAAGATTGATAGAAGGAAAGAGCGCGCCACGGCTATTAAAGAATTATTCTATGGGTAGTAGTGGAGGACCATTGGATCCCATAGGAGCTCAATATCTTCACAAGGAAAAGAAGATAATGCAGATGCAGAGAACACTAATAGCTTCAATCCAACGCGTGATCAGCCAAAAGAAGAAAAAGACAAGTGAGTTGATGCTTTTTTTTGACAAATTCAACACCGCATAAAGAAAAGCAGAATGATGGAACCCAAGGAATCTTTCTTTTTGCAAATTTTTCAGTGAAAACAGCTGACAGAGTACTGTGCAGGTCACTTTCAGGCACTGTGCATATACGGTTTCGACAAATTTCACTGTGCACTTTAAGAAAAGTTAGGAATCTTACTGTGTACTTTTTGACTTTCTTCATGAATTTAGAAAAAATGCATTGTTTCTGAATTATTGTGTATCTTTCTAGCTAGCACCAGCTTAGAAAGAAAGCAATTGTAATCCTCTCCTTGGTCTATAAAAATACATAGTCTTCAACATTCTGAGGTATGCATCAGAAAAACATAAAACTTGTATACATTGTAAAATATTCTGAGTAATAAAATTTTTCTTTAACATTTGCTCTCTTTTATTTTCTGCAAATGGCTAAGTCGGCCATACAAGGCTAACTCAAACAAAACACTATAAGCAGATAACAAGCAACGCAGGAAGGAAATTACAAGAAACAACGAAGAGGAATGTTTTTAACTGCCTAAGATTTTTATCATAGTGTCATGCAAACTAGAAGTAGGAACTATGAGTAAACCTAGCAGCACTGCTGAGTCAGGTTGATGTTGGGGAAAATAGAGAGTATGAGCAGTTTGTAAGTCCTCAAGAGAAGGCAAAAGCAAGTTCCAGAAATCGTCCAAAAGTACCCAATGCTTCGAGTAGTTCCTTAAACCTGTGTGTGAGGGTTTCCATATAGTTCTATCTTGCTAGTTCACCATGAGAGGATTTTATGTTGTTTCCTTCCTATTCCTTTGTTATTATTGCTTAACTTTTGCACTAACTTGTTTGATGTTTATAGTGTTTAACTTTGAAATGAAAAAATTTTTCAAAACAAAGTTTGGGTATAATTACCACAGTTATAACTACGACAACTCAAATTCCACAACTGAAACATTTGATTACTCTAGTAATCACTCTGATAATAGAACACTGAATTCCGCAACTGAAACATTTGATTACTCTAGTAATCACTCTGATAATAGAACACTGAATTCCGCAATTGAAACAAACTCTGATGTTATTGCTTGTGCCCATTCAAGGTATAAGAATTATAATATTTATGAACATCTTATACTGACTATCTATGCATGTCTCAAGCATATGAAACATCCAGCATACAATGATAATCTTGTTAAACTTAAACTGTTGAACAAGGTTATTACAACAGATCTCAAACAATACAATGATGGTATTACATAGGATCAAAACATTTGGGTAGTTCCTCATGAACACATAGCATCATTAGGAATGATAGATCCTGATGAATACTTTGAAGATACCCAACTTAAACCGTATTTCTCTCGAGGAGATTCGGATTCTTGGACAATAGACAGACTTGTATAGGGATATGATGCCATATCACCTGTAGATCTCTGTAAACCATGGTCAATTTCTTTATGGGAAAGAGTTGCCATGAAACACTGCCTCGATTGCAACAGAAATATCTTTCTAAGATTGAGAGCATACCACTTTACTACGCATTCTTTGAACTAAGAGATGTTCAAACATTTTCACACCATCCCTTGGAACTCTTGAAAAAGGAGAACCTTAGTGGAACATGCGACAAAAGGCCTTCCTTTTCCCCAGTCATATGTTCTGCCCTCCAAGAAAGGACATACAACCCTTTGGCACATCATCCCATGAGATGTTCCATACCGGAATGGTACGAAGAACCACCTTCTGGTGATCCTTTCAGGGAGAGAAAAATTAGGAACCCATATTGGTTGCCACCCTATAATCTTCGGCCTCAAGACCATTAAGCTTCTAGTAGTAGGCAAATAGATCTGGAGTAGGTCGCAGGCTCCCCTATACCACCCTTTCGGGTAGTTAACCTCTTGCTAGAACCGCCCCTTCCCCCAGGCGTTATTAGTATCAGAGCATATTAACAACTTCTATGGTAACCTTTTAGAACATAATGCAATTTATGGTCATAATAATGATCCATATGCAGAAGATCATCCAGACGATAGGTTTCGGTTTGGTTTTAATTCAATAGATTCTTCTGATGCTGAACATAATTATAGTGGCTTAAACCATTATAATGATTTTGAACATTTTGATATAAATTCAACAGTTTCTTCAACTTGGGAAAATGATTCTAACCCTGAAACTTCATATCATATCATAGCAATAGTCAAATGCTACGATATAGATCCCAACACGGATATGATGATTCTGCTTCCTATGATATTATGAAACTAGAAAATAATAAAAATTCCACTAGTTCTCATGAGTACCAAAGTGCTCCTGAAGACTTTTAAAATTTTTAATATATTTTATGAGTAAAAGAATTGATTATCTAGAATTAGAACAAGGTACTTCTGAAAAGAAGATTATCATTATCCTCAAGAGACTTTCACAACACATAGATTATGTGAAAGAATCCAACAATATTCTCCAGAATGATATCACAAACTTTCTTGATAAACAAGAGAATTTGTTGAACATTTTATTTGGAATAAAAATAACTGAACTATTTTCTAGAGAATATGTGAAGTTATTAAATAAAATAATTTCTGATAATAGTTCTTTACAAATTATCAGTAAAACAAATGAGTTATTGTAGAATGTCAATAAACAAATTGTTGACGACAAATTGTACTTTAACACGGAGATCATGAAACTGACTAAGATACTTGAAACTTTAACAATCTCATTCAATGACCTCAAAAGACATGTTGAAGAATTTTGATGAGTTATCAAAATCAACATTTCTTAGATGCTAAGAGATTCGTATACTCTCTCTATAAAGCTCAAGACAAGAAAGAAACGGGATATTTCTTGAATGACTTTAGCATGAAAGGAGACGAAGCTCAAATTTCACAAAATAATCTTACCATTGCATTACTTGTAAAAATGCACGAAAGATTAGATAAACTGGAAAAAGATGTTTCCACAATAATAAAGATAAGCTAAAAGTTGCTTCTTCGATTAGTGAAATTAAACAAGCCTTTAGCAAGATCACTGTTACACCTTCTTCAGAGAAAAAACCTCTTAAGAAGAGAACAACGTTTTTCACTTTCAATCCTAAAACTCCTAAAAGATCTATCCCATGAATAGACGATCTTTTACTGGAACTTCAAGGACATTAGCTTCCACATTTACTTTAACTTCAAATAATAGATCTTTGCTAACAAGAATTGTTGGTAGAAGAGAAAGAAATTCTATTATTCTAGAACAAATTGCTGATTTGGAAAGATCAACAAACATTTTTTCGAATAATGAATTGCAACTTATGAGCCCTTCAACCCTTTACCAGATAGGATTACTGGGTATTCAAACAAGTCTCTATCATCATACAAGGGAAGAAATACTTACTGTCCCAACAGGAACTCAAGTAGGGATGGCAATTCTATACCCATTACCCGTTACCCGTGGGTACCTACCCCGAACGAGGCTGGTAATACCCGTCCCGATAACTATTGGGGCGGGTACGAGGCGAAGATCTTCACCCCGAATGCTTATCGGGGCGGGAAAGGGTAATGGTTGCCCCGACCCGCCCCGTACCCGTTATTTATTATTTTTTTTTAATTTTTAAATAGCTTGGTAAAAAAATTTTGAGTAGTTGGTAGAGAGATTTTGAACCCAAGAACACAAAGATTAGATCAACACCTCTAACCATTTCGCCCAACCTTCCTTTCTGTTAATATTTTAGTAACTACAATAATTAATAGTAATACTAATTCAAAACTCTTAAAATAGCAAAATCTAATTCGTTATTCATTCAAAACAAACCCAACCCTCAAATTACTCTTTCACTCGCTCAGTCGCTTCACAGCCTGATAGCCTCTGCCTCGCTCCACATGCTCCGCCGCGGCGCCGCCCCTAGTCTTCCGACTTCCCTTCACCGTGCCTTGGCTCCATTTGCCGTGCCTTGACTCCGCAGCTGTGCAGCGCCGCCCCTGCCTTTCACTGCAAATAACACCTTCTCCAGTCGCGCCGCCGCCTGTAGCTTCGATGGTACTCCCTCTCTGGTTCTCGTAGTCGCAGCTTCAGCCTTCAAGTATTATTTGGCCATATATATATTTTTTTTTTTTGGAATGGATTGAGATTTGAGATATTATATTTTAGTTTGATGTTTTGAAATAGAAATGAGAAACTGAAACTCGCTCGATGTGAATCAAACAGTCCTTACATTAACCAGAAAAATTATAAAAAGAATTAAACAAGCTCCAATTCTGAGCGCAGATGCATAACGAGAGGATTGATGATGGTGGTCGTGGTGGTGTGATTGTGAGGAGAGGGGAAGCTTATTATTATTCTTCTGTTTTCTACAATTCAAGGGCTGTTTGATTGGAACAATGTAGAAATCATTGGGTGAAGAGAGAGAGAGAGGCAACCACCCTTAAGAAATCCCAGCCTCCTTGTGCCCTCATTCTTTGATTTTGTTAGTTACTTTGATGTTGAGAATGTAGGACCCTGACTTGCATATTGAAGATGCCTGTTGTTTTGTTCTACTTTAAGAAAAATTTACTGATACTTGAAGCATTAATTTTTGGAGAGTTTGTGTTGTGACAAGAATATTTCTATTCTTGCATTACTCCTTCACTTAAACATGTCTTGATTTGTTAGGAAATCTCTTACAGGGTTCTTGAAATAGGTAAAGGAAGAAAGAACACTCTATTACTGGGATGTTGTTTTTGGATTTTGATGATTTGCTTTTGCTTGTAACTTGTAAGTTGTAATGTTTGAAGTTTCAACTTCGATGTGACATATATGGTTAAATGTTGGTTTCAATTTGATTCTTTAGTGGCAAGTTCTTGATAATTTTGGCTTATGGTATGATAATTACTAATTAGGATGGTTTTTCAATGTAGTTTTTATTTTTTCAAAATTTTTTTGAATTTCCTTAACGGGGCGGGAACGAGTATTTTTCTCATACCCGTCCCGTCCCCCGCCCCGTACCCTATTGAATCGGGTACGGGATGGGAAATTCCTTAATGGGACGGGGACGGGTGAAGAGATACCCGCCCCGTACCCACCCATTGCCATTCCTAAACTCAAGTAACTCTTGAGTTGATGAATGACACTTCTGCCAAAGAATTGTTAAGACGAAGTCATAACATAATTCATTTTGGACTACTTGTCATAGGATTCAAAGTTCTAGCACAAAAAGGACTTGGATCTAAAGCACTTGTTGCACTTCTTGACACACAATCTCCTCATATAGAATAAGCCAATTTGGGAAACACTGAAATTGATCTCAACAAGTATATTAGCGTAGCATACATTGCACCTGATAAATTCTTGAAAACAATTCCAGAATTTATTCAACACGTCAAAATTGCCATCCAAACTAAAGGTTTTGATGATTGGATTGGTAACAATCTGGTTGTTAGAATACCATTCATAGGAAAAATTATGAATAATACTAGCACGAGATGCAAATTGAAAATTGATGGTATCATTACTACGCTAGAATCCTCTAGTGTAAGATTTTTGGCACCATTAATTTCTTCTTCAATATTTCATGCTGGTTTTGAATGGACAATTCAAAATCCTTCAGATTCTCAGACAATTCAAAATCTAAAACCAAAAGATGCACTAACTTATATTGATGCATCAGAAAATCTATCAATTAGATTTAGAGATTATCATAATGATAGAAATCCCCATTCAGATAATGAAACAGAAATTGAATCCTCTAATGATTAGAAATCATCAAGGATATTCAGCAAGACGATTAGGATCTATATTAGAACCTAATACCAAAACTATGAATATTATTCAAAGAGTAAGAACTTGTGATATTCTTACAAATCTCAGTACAATTTCTATCCCATTTAAAGAAGAAAATATTGAGAACAATTGTTCAGATGATGAAATCACTATTAGTGAACCTATCAATGATATTATCCAGAATGATAATAACATTTCTGAACAGGCCACTTTGGAAATAAATCCAACTTCTCCAAAAACAGAGATAGTTTCTACTGCACAAACTGCTCTCATAGAACGATTTTGATGGCAGTAAATCTGTTGCTTTATCATCTAAAACGAGTCATCATGGTCTTATGGCTATTTTGATGCCTAAAACTGAACCTGACACAATGAGTTATTCTTTGGGACATCCTTCTAGGCTAAGTATCACTCCCTATGATAATGAAAGAAAAAATTTGTATATTGCGGGAAAATGTAGACCCCCGGATCCAAACTTTTACTTTCCAAATGCAATCCTAAATCTTGCTAGAATATAGATCGCAAGATTGGAACACCTATTTGGAACAATAGACTGGAGTAGTCTATAGAGACTATCGATCTACCATAGCCATGTTGCTGACGGTGAAACAATGGTCCAAGTAGTTGAAAACTGTGACATTCCAAAATTTTTTTATGTCACGATATTTTCTTTACCTTTTTATTTCATTTGGTTACGTAAGTTTAAGGGTTAATTTATATACAGACCCAAAAGTTGGTCGAAAGTTTAAGGGTTAAGTCATGGTCAAAATTTAATAAGTTTGGGATTTATATGGAGTTATATTACAAGTTGGTAGCTAAATGTAATCATGGCAAAGTTAGGGACCTAAATGAAGCAAAGCGAGAAGTTGAGGGACTTAAGGTGCAATTTTCCTAACCCTCTAGATAATTCTCTTGCATTTTGGGATAAATTACATACATAACTCACAAACACACACTACATACACGACTTTTGGCAGAAAGGAAGAAAAATGGAAAAAAAAAGGAAAGAAGGGGAAAAAGGGAGAAAAACTTGGGGGTTTTGCACTTGGTTGACG